>JADDOH010022956.1:0-156800 GCA_016648135.1 Agrypnia vestita | reverse complement strand
CTTTTAACTCGTGGCGTCTGCTTGCTTGATGAAAAAACTTTGGATCGATTTTTAACCATTTTCCCGTGATTCAATCGAGCTGAAACTTTGCAAATAGACTCGTGGCGACGATCAAGAAGATTTATCAAATTTTTGTTAAAAAAATAATTATTATTGTATAATTTTGGATTTTTCAAATTTTTAATGGTTTTTTCATACAACTGGTAGATACGAATTCCAGAAAAGAGAAATGGTGTATTGTAAAAACTCGGTTTTTATGGGTTGGTTTTTTTAATATTTAATAATTTATGCAAAATTTCTAACTGTTTATGTAAAACTTTTAATTACAGGATACCAATTATTTGAATACAACATAATTTAAAGGACCTAATAGCGGTTGACGGTGTTTGCATAGTAAAAAATCAACTTAATTAATTAGCACACAGGAAATAAAATAATTTTAACCTTTAAGTTGAACGTCTTCACCTGCACTACCCCGCCACACATATGGTTTAATTTTGAATTTTACATTACTATTTGGTATGTATTTAAGTCATTTACAACATAAAATAATTATTAGCGTTTTTATATAGTTATCAAATTAGAATATCTCCATTTCCTGCGGAAGTTATCTGCATGCCTATGGAGATATGTTAATTTTTTTTTTAATCATTTATTTCCGTGCAGTTACATGATTGTATTTCAAATGCCAGCCTCAACAAAATGCCTGCCTTGTGCCCATTCTGAGTGTACTGCAATTTTAGGTAGAAAACGTTTGAATCGGTTGTGCCAACTCAGAGTGCAATTTATCAATCAATCAACAATGCTAGAAATGCATTCGAAAATTTATTGTCATCGGAGCTTTATTTTTATTTCAATTTTAAACAAACTGTAAATTGTTCATTGTTCTCCAAAGCGCATGAAATAACAAACCATTTAATAAGTTTATTTTTAAGTTTTGTTATGTTCATATAATATTATTATCTCATATATATGTATTTTGCTCTATGTAAATTACACCTATAACTAAATATGTAATGTACTTAAAAAAGAAAATGGAAAAGAAACGTGCAGACAAGCTGTATAAGGTTTGGCACGATCTATAACAATAGAAAATATGTATAAATTTAATAATAAATAATAATATTTTTTATATATATTATATATATTTTTACCATCGTCATCAATCGAATATAAAATCAGTATTATAGGTTAATTTAATATTTTAAATATTGTAATGAGATGGTATAATCGGAAAGAATTGAAATCGAAATCTCTTTCTGGACAACATAATTGACTGGGGCATACTTTTTAACATTAAAAATGTCAAAAGAATACTTTAAATGTGTGGAATGATCTCTGACACTCGAAAACCAACATTTTTTGTCAAAAAAAAAAACAGGGTGCGAGGGGTAGTCGTTGTTTGAAGTTTGAGGAGTGCGATATTACCAGTGATGAAACCGGCAAAACAGTGTGGTCAGCACGTGTTTAATCTAGTGACAGACATTCAGGCAAAGTGCTTACGTACGATGATGAGCGGAATATTCTCGAAAGTGATCGATGCGATAGAAACAGCGTAATACTGTTCCACTGACGATTGATTGAGATAATTAGTAGGCATTAAGGAATTGAATAATAAATGTGTGAAATATTCGTGAAACGTTTAGTGACTGAATTTAAGAAGAGTTAATTTAAAGTTAATTTGTGTCTAATGACTTTTTGAGTATAAAATAAAACTTTAATTATTGTGAGTGCTTAATTTGTCTCCCATAGCTACGGTCACGTGACAATATCTTAAATATAAGGCTAATTTTATACATTACAAATTTATTTGACTAAAATTTATCATATTTTTTTATTTATTCGTTTATATTTTGTTCTTTGAAGTATCACTTCAAATTATTTGTTTTAAATATAAGTGTTTTAAATATAATTCATAAAAAAAACTCTTCGTCGGATTATCAATTATGAAAGAAGTAACAATTACACATATCGCACTCCCGCAAATAGAGAGTCATAAGTCAAAAAATCTCAGTTTTGAGTTAAATATACAGAATTGTTCGGGAAGATCCACTCTATCTTAAAAAAAAATCGTCATAACTAAGCTTCAATCGTACGCCGCTATGTGATTATGTGACTGTATTTGATTAAACGTTTTTTCGTCCACCTCCTTCTCAAACAGTGTCATTTCTGGACTTGAGTCGGGTGCACGCGCGCATATTTCATATTTCCATTCTCAAATACAGTAGTATATCAAAATCTGATATTATTTTAGAAGTAAAGTGGTGTTGAATACAATTATCACATCTCAAATAGAGTTGTAAATCAAAAAGTGACTGTTTTTGACTGAGGTAAGAGCTAAAACATAATATTTTACTTCTCAATTAAAGACATAAGTGGAAATATGACTTTATTTGAGAAGATATTTTAGCTTTCCGAATGAATACTAATTATTTAAATGGTATTATTTTGTGTTAATACAGTATTTTAGAATGCAATCACAACAATCTTGATTTATATTTTAAGATATGTCCATCTTTGAGAAGACAATTGATACTTTCGCGTGTCTTATTTTGACATACGTCTTTGTTTGAGATAACTTTAAAAAGATTTATGGATAGGTATTAAGATTTGATTGTACTTTCAGATGAAGAAATATAATTATAATAATCGACGCACGATGAATATTTTGCAATTAGTATCAAACGCGAAGGAAGATATGAGACCTCCTCCTCCCACACCACGTTCATTTGGTATTTATTATATCCGATACATTTTGAATTATGTAATATAAATTTTAGTTTATAATAATACAAGCTTATGGTGGACTATACTATAATGTGCGTAAAATTGATGTTATATAGTTTCCGATGCTGAAGAACAAAAGGAAAATATTTCAGAAGAAAGAGCCAAGGATAATTTTACTCGTAACAGCAGTAATGAATTTTCACTGAAAGGTACAAAAAAAATTGCATTACTACTAAGGCTATTTTAGAATAAAGTTATATAATAATGATTATATGTCATTGTTTCATACTATATTATTTAACCCATAGTTTCGGCTGTAGTAGAAGATTCCCCGAACATGACATTTGGAGAAACTATTGACTATTATAGCAAAAGCAGAATTACAGCATCGGAAGCTGAAGCCGAAAACAGTGCAAATCTCTTTTTTTTTGATACGCCAAGTAAGTACCTACTCTTTATGTTATGCAAAAGACATAATTTGCTATACTAACCGAACATCTCGGATTGACACTGCTCATATTATGTTTTACACAATAAAGATAGAAATATTACATTTTTATTTATTATTTGCAGAGGAAACTGATGTTCTTGAAATTATACCCCCCGTCCAGAGTGAGTCAGAGATTAGAGGTGCAAGCTCAACATGGAAAGTTAATGAAACTTCAAATTTAACAAAGTTAAAGTTCCAACGTATTTCTTCATTTTTTTCTTCTTATGATGACTCATCTTCTGATGAATCATCTTCTAAAGAAGACAGCGATGATTCCGTCAAAGACCCAGATTTTATCCCTGCAGAGATCGGGCAGCTGCCAACAACGGCATCTTTAAATGAGTCACCAGCTGAAAGTCAAGAAATATGCCCACCAGATCAGCAGTCAACAACTTTGCCAGCGAAGCCTCTCAATACTAGAAAACGGAAAGCCATCCCTTAGGAATGGGAACAAAAACAAAGAAAAAAGCTGAGAAATAAAGGCCACGCTTACGTAACGACTCAGAAGAAAACTTCCAAAGCCAGAGAAATTAATCCTCCGTGTAAAGAAAATTGTCGCTTGAAATGCTCCACCAAATTCACGGATGATGAAAGAAAGGTCATTTTTCAAAACCACTGGAAGCTTGCAGACATAAATCGGCAGCGTGACTTCATAGATAAATGTACGGTTTCTGTCGATCCGAAATACAGATATACAAGAAAGGACAGCAGCAGGAAATTTAATAATGCTTTTTATTTCGAAGTTAGAGATAAAAAAGTCAGGGTCTTGGAAAAGAAAACTAACGTAGGTACAATAACTGAAGACCAACGAGGAAAACACGAAAATCACAAACGCGTCCCCGAGAGCATAAAGGAAGCAATTAGAAACCATATTAAGTCTATCCCACGCATCGAAAGTCACTATTTACGGGCACAGAGTGAAAGAGAATTCATTGATGGAGGAAAAACTATAACTTCCTTGAATAAAGATTATATAGAAGAATGCGAAAAAAAGAGCGAGCCTTATGCAAACCTCGTTATGTATTCAAAAATATTTAATAACGAATTTAACTTAGGATTCTTTGTCCCCAAAAAAGATAGGTGTGAACTCTCTGTAGCGTATGAAAATGCTACAGGTAACGATAAAACCAAGCTTGAAGAAAAATTTGTTAGACACAATAATGAAAAAAAACTATCCTGGCAAGAAAAAGAGGCGGATAAATTGAAAGCTTCAAAAAACTTCGTGGTGGATACCTATGACCTGCAGGCCACACTACCACTGCCACAGGGAGACGCGTTCGGTGTTTTATTATAAAAGAAAGTTAAATAATTACAACTAGACAGTCACTGAGTTGAAATCGGGAGGAACTAAATGCTTAATATTTTGTCATTTCATTATACATTTTGTCATTTCCTTACATTATTCTGATTTGAAATAATAAAATCCTTGTTATAACTCAAAATTCACAGTATTTTATTTTAAAAACCTCTTAAAGTGAAATAAAAAAGAGTCACAACTCAAATTTTTCAAAAGGAAATGTAATGACTTCCATACCATACAAAAGCTTGTTTCTTTATGAATATAACAATATATAAGACTCAAAATAATGACCAAAGGAAAAAAAGAAAAAAAATAAAAACGTAATTTTTTTTCGTTTTTTCGCTTTCTTGTAAAATGCACTTTTTTGAGATATGACTCTATATTTGCGGGAGTGCGATATAGCTAATTGTCAAGCCATGGTGAATATTCTAGTAATTTGCGCACGAATTATGGGCTCACGTCCGTCAACGAAACGGTCCGTCAATATCAGTAAAATCCTTCTGATTTAAGTAACACATATCACATATCTCGATACTTTTTTTCTTCTTCCTACAATTTGGTAGAATAAATTATCATTATTATTAGAATAAATAACACTTAATATGAACCGAAACTTTAATACCCAATTTATTATTTTATTTAAAGTTATGCATTACTAGTTTTTATAGATTCAGAAAAAGAAAACTTTCACGAATGACCTGAAATATTCAAGTAAACCGGATACATAAGTTGTGTGAGGAGTATGGTTTTCTGTTCTCTCTACTTACCCCTGTATAGAAATGCCGCAACGGTAAGAAAATTTTTCAGTTTCTTGTTATTAAAAGGATGTATAATGGCAAATTACAATAATTTATTGAAATGTACACAAAAACAAAAATAAATAAAAATTTCGAATTAAATTTATTTTCTTCATAATCAGAAAAAATATGCATTAAAAAAATATCATCATTAATTTGAATTCGTCACGACACTTTGTATACAAATAATACATTGCTAATGATTTCACAAAATTAAATCAGTTCAAGTTGATCATTTATTATGCATCACAAAACATGCAACTTTTCCGTGATAGAGTTAATATAATAATAAGGTAAATAGAAATATTTTAGATGATAGATCGCTTTTTGCTGTGTTTCCCTCAGTGAATGCCATTGGATTAGGTTGACGTCCGAAAATTCATTTATTATAATGCATAACGGGAGGTCATACATACGATTCAAATTTTTATTTTTTATTTATATTTTTGTTTTTACATAAATTTATGCATTTATATAACTTCCCATTTATTTATTCCTAAATACATTATAAAGCAATGTTTTACTTACAATCGTCGCCCCTCTGTACCATGCTAAGGCAAATATTTTATACTTTTTACAATATCGATGCTTTGAAATTAATAATTATAGAGTTATATACAACATAGAGTTAAAATGAGTATCTTGTAACTCGAGTAGCATTATATGTCAAAATGCAGAAGCGGAAAAGAAATAAGATAAATAATAATCATATCAAAAGAAACAAAATATTTATAAATTATTAAAAATTGTAACATATCAAGCAACATAATGTCACAAACATGGATATGAAAGCTGGAACCTAACAAAAAGCAACAAAAAGACTGGGAGCCTTTAAAATGTAGTTTGCCTACTGTTTATCATCATCCTTTAGAAAAGGATGTCCTACTAGTTATTTTACTTTTCGTCCTACTAGTTATCATCATCCTTCAGAAAAGGATGATGATAACTAGTAGGACGAAAAGGAAAAGAGAAAAATATATACATATATATCTTTAGGATGATAGCAAACAGACGCGAAAATTATAGGATCGTGCAGCGTGACACAGCTCAACGAAGAAAAATAGAATGGCCGAGGAAAATATTCATGTAAGAGTTGTTGAGGAGGATCTTATGCAGAATCTAGAGAAAATTAAAAGACCGGGCACAGAATAGGAGTCGATGGAGAGAATTATAATGAAAAGGAGAAGAAAGAGTAGGTAAAATATTGATATGATTATCGTTATTCTATTAAAATGTCATGTTTCTTTATGAAATATTTATTGTTTATTCCACTTGACTTAAGTACATATTCTACCTGCTATTTTGTGTGGTTTCATTATGCAAACGCTCAGGTTACCAATAATTAATCATTAAAATATCGTTGTAGATAATGATGATAAATGATATATGTCATGACTCTAATTATTAAAATTAACTAAAGGTAAAAAAATACTTAATAATCTGTACATCGGTAAATAGAGAGGACGTGAATAGAGATAGATATGCATAATTTATAATTTTATTGACAAATATGTCCAAACTAGCTATAACCCATCATTAAGGCTGTGAGAATAGCAACATTTAGCGTAGCGTAGCGACTTGGTAGCGTTAGTGACGGTCGTCGTTAGATGGAGAATGACACATATTTTTTCCTTTTATTCCTCATCATTATCTGCGCCATCTGGAAGCGTTGTTCGGACATTGTTACGTAAAGAATTATACTTCATTAATATTTTATATACCTCATTATTTTATAAAGCAATAGTGACGGACATTATAAGATACAGAATTATGCATAATTTTTTGTTTTTTTATCCTCAATATTATATAGGTAAGTACATAGATATTTATTTATTTATAATATCGCCGAAACTCAATTCATACAAACTGTCACCTGTTAAACACATAAAATTATCTCCACTGCAGTCCTCCAGTCTGTCACCCGCAGTATTTGGTCCGCATCCCTTCTAACCTCGTCAATATTTTTTTATACCTCCTGACAATTACCAATAATATTTCATGTCTTTACGGCTTATTAAAAGACTTCGCCTGATGCACATCTCGGAACATTTATCCTGGGCTGTCAGTCTATTCATCAGTCTCCATTCGGAGACAGAAACGTGAATCCCTCATCACATTGTGGCCCCATATTAATGTGATTTTTTTCAAGAGGCTGCAATTGGAACGATGGTTCCACAGGCACCTTCGTATTCCGCATTATGTATGCAAAATGTGAATAAATAATTAAATAATAACTCTCGTACCAAAACTGTTATATGGAAGTGAAACTTGAAGCTGGCAGAAGAGGAATTAATTTAGACTAAATAAGGTGGAATTGTAATTGGAAAGATCATATAGATGTGCATGTTTTAAATCTATTTAGGTTAGAATAAAAATTATAAAAATTAATCAAGAATGTAAACCTAATCTGAGTATAGAAAAAAGAATTTAAAAAGCCACGACATGTTTTTTAACTTGACAGCAAGATTATGGTAAGTATTGACAGCAAGATTATGGTAAGTATTGACAGCAAGATTATGGTAAGTATTGACAGCAAGATTTGGTATGACCTGGTTAACCATATACGGGAAAAAGGTCCTGTCAGGAATCTCAACAATCATCTAGATTTCATATGTACGAATATAGAGGAGATGACGGTTGTGTGTCATGACAAAGGGGTGTAGCACCCCATCCTCTTTGCTAATTCTCTTGGGGAAAGAGCATGATGGAAAGTAAGTAAGTAAGTATTTTAACTATTATTGATTATTTATGATCAACACTGGCTGATTATCTATTATCTACCATGTACGAGGTTTCTTAAAAAAATAGAACCCTTAGCTGGGAGAAACACATTCATTGATACATACATTACTTATTCTACCACTCTAATCTTCCCCCTTGGTAATAATACTTTTCCCAGCATGTCGGAAACACTTTTGGAAGGCATATTTTGGAAAGTTCATCATTATTTTTATGTAGTATATGTCCGACACGATAAATGCAAGTATGTATCGTGCTACATATCAACATCCTAGGTTAGGTTTCCCCGTCTTCTGAAAGCGATCTCTAATGGACCGCGAAAGAAGTCCTTAAAAAGCAGGTTTTACTAACTTTCTCTACTTGTTTTCTTGAAGCACGTCTCTCCGCAATCACCCACCGCCCACCACCCCTAGCGCCCCTCCCGCGCCGAGCAGCTCGGCGAATGCATTTCAACAAAGATATTTGTTTCCCCACTACTTTTAGTGGCTGTACCCACCCGGTTCACATCTGGTGACTTCGGGCGCTATCTCCACCACTTTACCCCAACAACCACCGGAGAGGATATGAGGCTGTGACGTCTTACGTAAGAATAGGTAATGGAAACCATCGGTCGGTGAAAAAAAAAACTCAAAAATGTAAACAATTTTTTTGATAATTTTTCTATAATATCGGTTCAGAATATTTAACCAATTTGATCAATTGACAAATACACATAACACATGCACTACTTCCTGAAGTAGGATAATGCGCTCGATTCACCAGACTGAGATGCATACTAGCAGATTATTTATTTACAGATTTATTTGTGTGCGTATGGTGCATTGAAAAAAACAGTAAAAACCGGGAGACATCCATAAAGTTTGAACAGTATAAAAAATTACACAACAAAGCAATCAAAAGAACAAACAAAGACAGTACACATTTTAAAATAACTTACCAAAATATAAAAAGCAATTAAATAATAAAACAATTTAATAAAACACTATAAAATGTAAAAAATTAGAACATCAACAAACTGAGTAATATAGTAATAAAATTATACTTACATAATAAACTTATTGTAAACATTCCTCAGCCTGTGTAGTCTCGACAGTATGGTTATGGTTATACTAATAATTTTATAGCGCCATTATTGCGTAAAAGATGCTTCAAGGGCGCTTTACTAATAAGTAGAATATCTTGAAGAAGTGACTTTTTAATCTATTTCTAAATACTTCTTGATTTTCCATGAATCGCAACACTGGAGGCAGCTGATTCAACATAGCTGGATCCGCAGTGCTGAAAGCACGTTCCGCAAACTAGGCTGGAAGTCTCCTTGGTACTACCAGATTTCACTACGGAATTCGGTACTACCAGCCTCCGATTTAGCCGATTGTAGTGTGAGCTACTTTCCAGCGATATAGTCCGAAATACACAGTTTCTTAAAGTACCTACATATATAACGAGTGTAGTAAGTGTATGTGGTAATTTGTTCTTGTATTATCATCAAAGAATTTATTGAGACCCTGTACTTCAGAAAGAAGGTCGAGCCTGTCAATTTGAGAATTAATCATTTTGAGAAGAAATATTTAAGTCATTTGATTTACTTCTATAATTTTATAAATTATTTAAGCTCATTATAATACCTAAGAATAAGGCGACACTGCAGATAAAGTAGTCTACTTAATTTCTTTTTTTTTTTAATTGTTTAGTTTTTTTAAATAGTTTTAGATGACATTTTTTTACCTTTCGATTCATGTGCATATTAATATAAAACTCACTTATATTTATAACAATATTTTTTTTAAATGTATGAGAATTTTATATTCGTAAGAGAGTCAAAGCTGCAGGAGCTGGTGAAATTGAAGGCGTTGGAAAAAAATTAAACTATGTCTACGAATTGCTATAAAAGGTATACGCCACGTTTGATAATGCCATTGGAATAACACTTAAAAATGAAACCCATTAATAACTAATCCTCATTTTTAGTGATTATGTATGTACATAGTTTTTCTCGGAATCCCGAACTTTTGCTACGTAAGATTCTCGGTGATTATTGATTCACTTTCTTTACCTGACATAAATTTGCATATTGAACCCATAAGAAATCCTTTAGAATATGTTAGCATCGCAATGATGTTGTTTTTTCCTCTAAGAATATGTCGTACATATAATATGTATTGTGCTGACCCTAACATTGATGCTGATATTTTTGCAGATACGCAATTATCATTAAAACAAGTCACTCCTACACATCATTCATTTTCTTGACAATAACCTGAACACACAAAATCAATTATTATTTAACCTATTTGTACACGATCACACTACATTGATACACTAAATATATATGCATTTGCTGTAACCCTTCAAAACTTACGGAACATTGGTTTGTATTTTTGCTTAACCCTAGTACACATTTATATGATACTTTTGGTGGTCCATGGAGAGGTAACTGTAATTACATGCGTAGAGCGACTGATTTCGGTTTGCTGGGCAGGATTCAAGCCCCATCTCTGACCGTTTCATTTCGTTTTTTTAGCCGTGAATTCGAAATTACGGAAGTTACATGAATTACGGGGATAGACAGATAGACAGATGGACAATCGGACAGACAACGAAATTTTTTTTGATGCTGCTAGAGCAGGCCGTAGACACTTGTAATTGGGATAGTGGGATGAGTTTTAAATACATAATTTACTAAAAAGATAATATTTTTATTATTTCTTTTAATCTACTTATATATGTATTAATTACACCTACATGTTTCGGAAAAACCTTTTCATTGTCAGGGTGCTTTATATATGTCAAAATATTAAAATTAATGATGTCTCTCGTTTTGATTTTCTAAATTATTTAAAAAGTAAATATATAATTAGATTAAGACAAATAATAATTTTTTTCAAATGTCTATCTACAAAGTTGCTCAACCAATTGAAAAAAAAACATAATTTACAGTCCTTTTAGTATGTTGTACCCAGTATTATGTAAATTTCTCATTAGAAATAAAATTAAACAACTAAAAAATTACTTAATTTAGTCTAAATACGATTAGCATATACTAATTTCACAGCAGCGAGTATACAAAACTGAAACTTCAAAGCAAACCCAGTCCTCGTATTTATTTATTAAAAGTTAGCTCCCCCGCGTTGTGTTCCTCTGAAAAAGCTTAAGGAAAGCGCCCGAGGAAGCTTTTCACGCTGAATCCTGAGAGAGGCAGGCGGCACCATGTACCACCACCGGCACCGGAAGCCGCCGACGCTCCTCACTAAACCCGACAAGAGACACGACTACACTTCCGGCGCGAGTGACAGAACCTCCTTGTTATCGGGCGCTCTCCGCGGGGCGCGGAAGGAATTAAATGTAATGAGTTGTGGAAGGCCGGGAAAAAACGAGGGGGTGGCTGCCAGGGGAGGAAACTTTGGAAGATTAATGGCTTATGAAAATCTGCCGGCGCGAACAGCGTGCTTTGACGTCACGCCGAGTGTGTTACTGTGCCTTTCTTGGCTCAAGAAAAAGTACATTTTCATTACATTTTTTCGGGTTTTCATCTTTCTTCCATTAACAAGTTTATTGAGAATTTTTAACAATATTTTACATGAGTGATGAACAACCAAATAATATTTCAGCAGTCGTTTTATCCTGTTCGTTGAAAGATAAAACAACTTAAAGCAAAGTTCAATAGTAAGATATAATATCCAACAACAAATACATTACTTTAAAGCCATTTTTTTTTGCAAATATTACATGCTTAACATAAAATAATAATGATTAAAGCTAATACTTACATTTTTAAAACTATTATTTATGTAAAAAATACTATGACAAAAGTACGTACGATGTGTAATGCGATATACGAATATGCATTCTTAATATTTCGATATTATTGCTCAGTTTATATTTTTATTGTTACATGAATATAATCAAAATTGTAAAACTATTTAAAATTTTAAATAAAAGCTTAACGATTTATGAAACTATTTGAAATGAGTATGTAAAGCATAAAATAAATATTCTTATATTATTAAACATGGGGTAACTTTTTTCATTTACGAGAAATTAATAGATTTTTATTGCTCAAAAATATTTTTAATATAATAAATACCTTACTGATTTATTCAATCTACTGTTTACAAATACATTTTCAATCAGGTAAAAATCGTGTCAAACTTATAAAATTATATAACCTATGTTATATAATTTTATGTTAGAATAGAAATATACCTTCTTTGATCATCGTTTGTAATATAATACAAAATTAGTTTTTTTGTTTACCTCTAACCACCAAACTAATGATTAACATAAGAAACTTTTCATTATTTTTAAAATGACGGCAAAATTAATGCTTGTTTTTAAAATACTATTTATTTAAAAAAAAAAAAAACATTTACAATTCTATTAATATTTATATTACAAAACCCAGTTAGTTTTTCTAGTTCAAAAATACACGAAATGCGCTATAATTCCTATTTCTCCAATGTACCAAAAAGGAAAAATCAAAAAACATTTTAATAAATAATTTATTTGACAAACACTGTATTCAATTACCTTAAAACTACACTCTGTTATTAAGTTTCCGTGTTGACAATAATTTTCGCTGAATACGGATTATCTCGCTTTTAAAACCCGTTTCCCTTGTTTCTAGACCCATGGGCGCACCCGCGTACGTGCTCCCCCCGCGGCCTCCCAGCTTTGTGCCCCGAGGCATACGCGCGCCCCTGTTTACCGGGGTTATCTCTTACTTCCCAACTGCAACAGTAATCTCAGACTCCGTTCTTTGTGCTTTGAACAGCCTCAGTGGATTACGAACTTTTAGACCTATGAAAAGGGAGAATATAACATTTATAAAGAATATTTATGAAAAAGTGAAATATTATATTTCTTTCGATAAGAACAATATTATCTGATCACACGTATTATTCTCACCAACAAATTGTTACCAGGTTCAAAAAAAAATTACACGAAAATAAATATTTCTTTTTTGGCCTATGGGTTGTGACGAGAGAAAAGAATTTTCGGCCGACCGGAAGAATTCATTTGCGTTCGGTATGGATAGCTTCGTGTGTGATGGTGTGAATGAATGTGTTCAATAAACTAACAAGATGGAGCAGGTCAACGCAAGAAGTAAGTAATACTCACTGTTAATGGTGCGGTTTATTAGAACAATTATGCCATTTATTAGAATGCGTACCAATTACAGGTTGGTATGCAAAAATAATATTATCGGTTGAGGTTACAACGGTCGTTGACAAAATGTGGTCATTTCGACGGTCGGAATGATTACTGCATAAGACTAGAGTCGCGGTGGCCTCCGACCACCACTTATTCTTCTTCTATCCTTTATCCTATTGGGTCGGGGTCCCTGCACCACATAAGAGGTTTCAGCTCTTCATATCTTGGGGTCCGCTCTCCACGTCAGCCCAATTTAGTTTCAACCTGGCATCGCAGCAGTCCTCCAACTGTTTCCACCATCATAATTACATTCTCAATGCGATAATCCAACTTAAATACATCCAGAAACCCATCCATTTAAATATATTTTTAAAAGATTCGAAAATAAAAGTAGGCAGAAAAAAGCAAATAGTACTTTATTAAAATCAGTCGATTTATTCAACAAGGGTTTATTTATTTTATTTATTTATTGACGGTAAAAAAAAACAGTACCAACAAAAATCTGATAACACATGCATATTTAATAATATTGAGATCCTCTTACAAGTTTTCGCAGAATTAACATGTTATGTATTAACATGTAGCATCAATACTTAAGTTATACAAAAAAATAAAGATTTAATTAAGAACAAACCATGAGAGTCGAAGAATTAAAATTAAAAGGGGAATCAGGAATGGGAAGAAAAAGACAGATCTACTTATTAAAGAGAGGAAGAGATGAGAAGAAAAGGAAGAGCAAAAGAAATATAGCATAAAGATATCTGATCAACACATCTGCATATAACATATACGAGGTCTCGACAAAACAATGAAGGTGAATTAAAAAAAGAAAAAAAAAGGTTTATGACTGAGGTGAAGATACAAGAGTTTTAAATTCATAGATTGATGGATTGAAGAGATTCAAGTCACCTAATAAAGTGTTGAACAGGATAATCCTTACAAAGGCAAAGTGAAGGGTCTTCATAGTATTTATTCCTTGGAATGTGCGAAGAACGAAGCCTAACATTCGAGATGATTTGGCGAACATAATATGAATATGCTTATCTAGTAAGAGTTTGCAATCAAGAGTTACACCAAGATCTTTGGTTTCCAATTTGGTGCTCAGATGGAGCCCATTAAGAGAGTATTCGAACGATACAATATGTGAAACTAAGTGTAAGGCATTTTATGTTAATCTGAAGGTTATGAAAACTGCAATAGGCTTCAAGATGATTTAAGTCTTCCTGAATTTTGAGACAATCATCTTCACAACTAATGGGAGCAAATATCTTCATGACATCAACGTGTAATAAAGTTCGTGCATTAAGAAAGCACTTACCAATTTCATTAATATATATGTTAAAAAGCAGGGATAAATACATTGGATTGCTGGATTATAAGTTACTACAAGTTAGAAAGTTAGAATAAATGGTGTTATGCAGCTATATTTTTATGACTTGATGCATTGCTGTCAGCGTTAAATGTCCCCTTATTTTATCAATTCATAAAATAATTCTATGCCAGCATCGCTAACAATGCAAAAATGCAAGCAATTACTATGTTAAATTTAAATTATTAGGTTTTCCGTATCTTTTATAAATCTACGCATCAACCTTCAAATCATTAAATTAAGATTATTTTAATAATAATTGAAGTCCGTCATAATGATCATATTTTCAAAATTATTATTTAGCATAAAGGAAGTAGATACCTGCCTAGTTGGGGAGGGAAAGTTGAGAAAATTTATTTATTTTAGTTTTTAAAGGCAACGAACAGATTCTAATATTTATTCTTATTCAATTAAATAAAAAAGCACCAAATGAAGAGTGACAGATCTTCTCCACAATACTGCTTCTAGAAAATACTGATTATTTTTTCTAATTTCTGTACTATTTTAATCTAATTAATTAGGTACATGAATTTACAATATTTGTATATATAGGAATATGTGTTACCTTAAAGGTAATCCGATGTTATTTTATAAACTAGAAATATTTTTAAAAATGCAAACTTTGAAGTTGCTTATTATATTGATATTTGAACTTTGATGTGATAAAATTTTCGACTCCTAATTTGAGTTGAAAAATACACATAGAGTATTATGGACATTGCTACACCTTGTATTTACGTAAACAATAGCTAACTATTCATATAAGAAAAGAAGAATAAATTCATATTATTATGTATGTACAAATATAGACTTATGTTTAAAAAAACAACAAAAGTACAGAATTCTACAAGACAATACAAAATCCGTTACAATAACAAATCGCAAGTTCATGGAAGCCCACAAAGCAACCGCCCTAAACTACCGAAAACAATACGTGTGGCCGCCTCACAAAGGAGGCCCGATGATAGGTTTACAAACACAACAGGGCATTAGAAGACTCTCCGCTTTCTTCCGGCCGGATCATCAAAAGAAGGAAAACAACGGCCAATTGACACCAAAGGAAGGGAAAATAAAGCCCGGCTGACACGGAGAGGGTGAGGTGATACCCACATGACGTGTGACACGTGTTTGCATCTGTGATGGGCTGGTTACTCATACTGGATAAACAAAAACACCACGAAATTAGATGAATATAGATTGAGGTACTGTAATCAATACTCGGTAATTATCATAGCCAGGAACGTAAACAAAATTTATTTCAGTCTCACTGTTAATGAAATACTTTTGGAGGACGAGTTGGGTGAGGTGTACGTGTGTGAGAGATGATTCGCTCTCAGGATTAGTCTCCTGCAATATACAGCTGCATCTAAAGTCAGTTCTACCCTCATGCTCCTATTTATTTATGTTTGGATAATTAATATAGCTCAGTTTTTATGAGAACTCACCTCAAGGGTACTTTACATTTTGCATTATTTTACAAAATAACTTACTGGCTAAAAAAAATATTTATTATTATTTACACGCTGAACGTCATATAAAAAAATGAAATTGACGGTTAAAACTATATTTCAGAGGGCCAGAAAAAATCAGAGGGCCAAAAATAATAAATTTCGCGAAGTACGTAATTACTTAAGAGTGCGACATTAATTACTATGCCTGATTCTATAAGTTTTTGTAAATAGGTGATTCTATAAGTTTTTGTAAATGTTGTTTAAATAGGTGCGTCGCTAGTTATTTTTTGAACTTTGGTAAATTGTCTGTTTGTCTCAGTACGTTTGTTCCCATAACTTTGGTCCACGTCAATCGCACACACAAGCAAAGCACGCAATCGCAAAAGCACAGGCATAGAAGTTAATTTTATGGGTACGATCTAATTCAACTAACCTACTATGTATTACTTGTCTCACACAGACTGGAGAATTCGGTCAAATATTGAAAAGCCATATTGTGAATAGCCTTGAACATTATGAGGCACAACTTATGATCAATCCTCTCTGGACATTTAAGCCGCTAAAAATGTACGTGAGGTATGGCAAGCAGTGATGTATCAGTAGTGGGTCTTGATGAAGAATTAAGATTAAAACTACTTTGGTGAATGCGTTAATGACGATATGCAGCTGTTGATCCAAAATGAAGCCTAATAAGCTAATCCAGGCCTAAATTAGAACTGTACTCGACACATACTGAAGAAAAAATGCTAAGAATTATTGAGAGTAATAATTAATATTCATTCATCCAAAATTCTATGCAACCACCCTTCTATACTAATAATAAAATAAAGAATTATATGTAAATTAAGTAACGAGGATAAGAATAGCGTTTTAATAAAATCGGGGGGTTATTAATTAATTTATAATTTGTAATGATTGCAACCATTTATATATAAGCAAGCAAAACTAAAGAATTAAGGAATATTTAAAATGCAATAATTTTTTTTGCCTATAATCTTTTAGACACAAACATTATTTTGATATTAACAAGGGTTTAGAAATTTTATACATATATAATATCGGATGGCAGTTGGTTAAAAGTTATAAATTTTAGAAATCAGAAAAAGTTTTAATAGCAGATTAAATATTAAAAATAACTAAATCCTTTTTGCAAATAGCTACCTTTTAAATTTGTATTCACATTAGTTCCTAATTGGTTATTCAACTTCCCTATATTCATTTTTATTTTTTGTTATCTACATTTCCAATTTTTGTTATCTACAACAATTTTAGTATACATTTTACCCTGATGAAGAGACTATTGCTTCCAAAACATGGTGATTAATCAATAAGTAATGATTTAAATAAGATGTTTTCTTACCCCGTCATTGGTGACGTCAATTTGACTTACAGCATTGGTGACCCCGGTCTCACGCACCGGGATTTACAATGGAAGATTTTTAAAATATTTTATTTAATATTAATTTAATTTTTAATTGTACGTTCTTTAACAATTAAACAAAAATATTTCATTAATCACAGCACGTTCAGTATATTTTTAATTATTATAAAACAATTTCACTTAAAACATTAAATTTACTAACTTTTGAAACATGACTTTTTTTAAATATGAGAAAACACAAAAATCTTTTTTTTTTTTTTACTAGTTCAGTATTTTCAATTTTCGGACACTAGGAAATTACATAAAATAAACAAAAAGTGGCATCCTTCCAACAAAAAATTAACAAAAATTTTATCTGAAAAGGGACTATTCTTCAGTCAAACAGCTTCTGCAAGAAGGCACTATATGTTAAAGACACAAATATTTTTTGCACTTGTAGCAAGTGTATTTGGTCTTTCTATTTTTTTTCCATACATACTCATAGCACCGGCCATTTCTTGATGGACCAACTATCCCAGGTACCTCATCTATCTTCAAAATTTCTGACAATCTTTGTCTCGTTGACCGTCGCAAGTTCAACTGTATCTGTCCTTCTCTTATGTGAGGTTCAATCAATTTCATAGCCACATTCTTAATCAAGTTACGACGTTTAAGCTTTTACTTTTAGTTGTTAGCTGTATGTGTCTCTTGACTGTTTATGGTACTGATATTGAGCATAGCGTAAAAGACTGCCATAGACCAGCGTCTTGTTTCTCGAGCACAATCGTAATTTACACATAAACACGCCCATAATTTGCCATTGGTGTCATTGTAGCTTTATGTTATATCGTGGTTTTGAGTTTCGGCATCATCGGATGACATTTATGGTCCGTCCTCATCGTTCGTACGACATGCTGCAACAATTTTTGTAATTTGAAACATATATAGAATATTTTTGTGAAATATTGATAAAATCATGCAATAAACTTACATATCATAGGATAATGCGATAAAATAATAACAAAACTAAAAAAGTCATTCAAAAATGTATATAGCCTTGACAAAATGCTAATAATCAATAAATCAACTATGACTATTTTACTTACGTAGTCGGTGACCCCGGTCTCACGCACCGGGTTGGCGCCGAAACTCCAGAACACGCATCCACTTCGACGTCGCGGAGTGAACTGACGGCGGGGTAGGTGCAATGCGGCAGCTACTCGAAATCACGACAAAAATCAATGGCGGGGTAAAAGTTATTCGAATTTTTGAAAATACCCGGTCTCACAGACATATACGTCAGCGTTGGCGGGTTAAGATTAATTTTAATTAAGAGTTGAGTGATAATACGTAGTATTGATACATTAGTATTTAAAAAAAACATAATCCTTTAGGTTTAAATTGAATCCATTAAGAGTTCTGAGGTATTCCGCAAACATTTTCAATTGATTCATATGTTCATAGATTGGCGTTCACAAAATTTCTTAGAATTTTGGTATGCTTTCGGTACATTCACATCTTCTCCAATAGTATTGATTCTTTAAAACATTTATTTTCCCGAAAAATACTAGTACTTTGTGGAACGAAAAGTAGGGTAAGAAAATACACACATACGTACATGTAAGATAGCAGCTGCAAAAGAAAGAAAGAATAAATCAATCTTCGTAACTTTATTTGAAATACGTGACCTCAGCTGTGGGAGTATTCGCGCAGAATGTTTTATTATGTTAGGGGTTTGCCTCCTCTGATCTGCAAATCCTTCAAGCTTTGCAGGACTTCACTCGGCATCAAGACAATCCTTGGAAAATAAAGAGACAAAACGGTGGCTCGCGAGCTTCATTTTATCACATTTCCAATATGTGTTAGGGAACATCTCATTGTTTTTCACACTTATTAAAGAAGTACATATTTTGAACACTAATATTAATCAATTGATTTTTAGCAAAATGTGGGTTTTTACTAAGTACTAGCTGTGCCCGCGCGGCTTCGCACGCGTAGATTTTTAGTACAATGTTTGGATCGTCATAGAACTTTCGCGAACCTTCTAGAACATTATCCTTCCAGAACTTTCAAGAAATTTATCGAATGCACAGGGACCTTCTAGACACATTGACACATTCCGTCATTCAGTTTAGAACCTTATAGAAATTTCGGGAATTTTCTAGAACCTTCTCCTTCCAGAACTTTCTAGAGCACCTATTTTGAAACAATCTGAAGCATTTGCGGCTTTCCCATAACAAAAAAATGTGCTAGAAAGCACATTTTCGTCACCAACTCCCACCCACGCATAGCCACCCCCACAAAACTCGCATATTTTCGATGTGACACTAAGGGCTATCCACCACCATAACCATCGGTGGGTGGTTGTGGAAAAAATTTGGTGGGTAGAGAAAGACGGGATTCTATATATATATATATATATTGAGTATATAAGTTTCGATATATTATAATTGTATAGATATATATATATATAATATATATATTTATATAAGATACTAGATATATATTATATATATATGATATTATCTATATATTGATATATTTTAAAAATTATGCCACTTAATTTAAAGCTTTAAAAACTTGTGCATTATTGACAAATATAAATAATTTTTAAATACTATTTAAAGTTACCATATCATTAAAATACTTTATATATCATTAATATATATTATTCTATCAATTTAATATGCTTAGTATATCATAAATATTATATACATGACATATTTCTGTTGTTTAAATTTTTTATGACTTTTCGTTATATAAATTAATATGCCTTAGGATATATAAAAATTTATCAGTTAACTGACATATGTCTAATGACATATTTCTGGATTGTTTAAATTTTTTATTCTTTTTTTATATAACAGTAATCTCGCCTTATGTCGTATATAATAAATATTGTGAACATTACGGACATATTTTCTGTTGTATAAATGTGTTTATTCTTTCTTTCTATATAATTAATATGCCTTAGTATATCATAAATATTTATCATTACTGACATATTTCTGTTTGTTTAAATTTTTTATTCTTTCTTTCTATATAATTAATATGCCTTAGTATATCATAAATATTTATCATTATATAATATATTAAATATTTATCATGACATATTTCTAAATGTGGAGACCTGTAATTGGCCATCTATAGTGTATCAATGTTTTCTATGCTTTTTTTTGTGCTGTTGGTCTTCCATAAAATAAATAAATAAATAAATAATACTCAAAAATAAGTACCTACTCAATATTAAAAATATATTTATATGCATATGAATAATACTGATTAATTCAAATAGTAATATGCAACATTTATGTATACAACAATATTTATGTAATATATTGTAGTAAAGCCAAATACAGCTCTCGACTTGTAATTTTTTTAACCGTTATAATTACATATGACAAAATAAACTATCCAATAGTCGTTAGTTTCTATCAAAACTTTTCTTTCAAAATTTACATAACCCTGCTGTTTTGCTAAAGAGTTTTTTCGCGTTTTTAAAATAACAAGGTCCCCAAAAAATAACGATTTGTCTGTAGTGACACGATTCTCAAAATTAATTTATAATTAAAAACAATATTAAATTTAAATATTCTCAATACTCGCCCTTTATGAATGTAACTAAATAATTTCACTAAAATGCCAGTGAAAATATAGACTCACTAGAATTACAGATTCACTGTAACATGTAATAAATAACTTCCTTTCATATTTGGATAACAGTTAAACGTTAAGTCTCGTCTTGAAACAGTGTGAAATATACGTAAAATACTTTTAATTCAAACAGGAAATATTAAAGTCTCCCTTAATATATTCAAATTTGATTGCCCATTCAACTTTTAATGAAAAATAATTAAGAAAAAAGTATAAAATCTCATCATAAATTATCGGTAGTTACAGAGTTTTTACAAACCTATCTAATATCAAACGCTGGTGTATCTTGTCTAATGAGAAATGCCGCTTCTCCATTATCTCTCTCTAGCATAAAATTTTCTTCAGGACCTAGATGGCACTTCGTTCTGTCAACAAACAAAGCCTTCTATTTTTGTAGAGGGACTAAACTATGATACGCTTTACGGTTTGTGCAAAATTACAATTACAACATATTTTCATTTTCAAATATATTCCGAGGATTTCAGTGTATTTAGTGATTTTAGTAGGATTAGCAGTGGGCAGCAAAAACGAAGAATCATTTTAGAGTTTTTGATTGTTATTTAAAAAAGGTGAACGTCTTTTAATCATCAAATGTTTAAATTATCATTGAAAAAAAAAAAAAATTCAATTTCATTAGTTCGGATCAGTGGCATATCTGCGCAGTAGCAGATTTCTGCAGGCGGAATGTTGAATGCGGTGTAGAAAAAAACATATGGCCGCTCAAATTTTGTCATTGATTTTCCCGCACATTTATAAAATATGATATTTATTTGTTTTATTATTTACAGATAAATCTAGCTAGGAGCGTTGTGAATCCCTCTGTTTTCCAAGGAAGGACGTGCTAGACGAGCTCTCAGCACCAATCGTTTTCCTACGCTTTGTATTATTACTTCAAAGCATTTTTTATTTTTTTATTTGTTCACAAAAAATATATACAGAATATATTCTGGTAATTTCACACTTCGGCTAGGCCTAATGATTATATAATATCATCAAACTTTAAATTATCTTTACATGAAATGGAAATTTGAATCTCATTTGTAAGAAAATAAAATTCTTTTCCGGTTATTTTTTTTTTTTTAGAAGAAGGAAAAATGAGACACATTATTATGTAAGTATTTTAGACGTAAATTCTTGAACCTAATTATTGTCTCATACTTACATTTATTTTGAAACTGACCTGATTATGAATCTTCTGGATGTCCAACGGTCTAGACGTCAAAGACCTATTCCAAGATCCCGTGCACATATAATGGAATCTGCCTGCAGTCATGTAAAATTATTGAAGAAGTAGACGAACATTTTTATACAGAATGGGAAGCACAAAAATAAATCTGCTTAGTGTACCCAAAGTTACGCCACTGCTTAGAGACAAGCAAATATAACACAACTGCATTTAGGGTAGGTTAGGTTTAAGGTTATAATTTAGAGGTACGTACGTCACTATGTTATTTGTGTATTATTTATTTTTAAACGAACTAAACTGCATAGCAGTTTGCTTTTGCGAGAGCTCTCATTCAAAAAAAATTGTTACATATATATTCATTTGATTAACATTTCGTTGCTGTATACATAACAAAGTCAATGTGCCGTTAAGTACATTCTGAGATGAACGAATCAATTTTTCAATTTTTATATAAATAATGGAGATATACTAAAAAAAATATTGCCGTTCACCTGGAAAGTCTGCCTAGTAATATTTTTTATAAATCTTTATATTTATAAATATTTTTTATAAATCTAGTCTGTGTAGTTATTTTTTAAAACAGTTTCATTCGTTTATCTCAAGAATGTACTAAAACGGCACATAGGATTAATTATATATACCTACAGCGACGATATTCCATATTCATCTGATAAACATATTCTATTTTAAAAAAATCATATTAATTAATATATTCCATTTAAAAAAAAAAACTATAAAAAATATTCCATATAAAAAAAAACGACAGGTTAAAAGTCCTATGGCTTAAATCTACTATCCATTTTTCTTTGCTCCACGCGGCGAGCCCGGATTTGGGGACTTCTTTACTCGCTTTCCGGTGAGACCGTGGAGGCTTTCTTTCACAAATTCAAATCCTAACTAGCAGGAAGGTAGAAGTAAATCTGAATAGAATAAATATATCTGTACGAAACTACATCTGATAATAACAACACTCAAAATTGGAACATTGGAAAGAGCGAGAGACGTTTATTGAAAAAACTTAGTAAGACACCAATTTTACCAATTTCGAAGTAGCGAGTTAACCTAAAAACATAAAGTAACGTTATGTATAGCTGTATATTTTAACCTCATACGCATAAAGTAACGTGAGTATTTTAACCTCACAATTTAGGCGTAAGATGTAACCTATTCGCGTTTCGCGTTCATTTCCATGTAATCTGGGTGCATAATATAAAGAAAAGATGTATCTAAACACGTTTCACCTGTCATGTCAGTCATGTGTCAAAATTCAATTTCGATATGACTTGCCAGGAGTAAAATTAGAATTTATTAAAGAAAATGTAGTATTTCGTTATTTCTAATCAATAATCAATAAATATCATCTTCGTATTAAATAACGCGTGTAATATTTCTACAAATTAAATTATATCTAAATGTATTTTAAAGTGATCTGTAAAACTCAAAAAAATCAATATTTTTAATGTATTCTAAAATGTTTTTTTTAACTGACAACAGAAATCTTCCGGAGACAGAAGCAGCGTCATGGGTTAGCGTAATTAATATATAGATTATCCCAATAATATTTTTTTAAGAATTTTTTCCTATTATTTTTGTTAGTTGCATTTTTATGTGTAAAAGACAAGAAATACAGGTCGCCACAGCCCAAATGGTCGGCTTGGGCAAAGGGCGTTTTACGGTTATTGGTGAAACATCCACCTCGGCCAGGGCTGCCAACAATGGGTGGCCGAGTACCGCCTCAAATAAAAACGGCTCCCGACATACCCGCACGCAATTATCACTCTTAGGGTTGCCAAAATACTCGTTTAACGAAGACCGATTTTTTGAAATTTATGAATTATAAAGAATCCTAAAAAAGTTGGTGAGAAATAAGCTATTGATTACTGCATATTTAGATAATATCAGTAGATTACATCAATACCATTGAATTAAACATTAATGTTAATTTATACAGCACTTTTCTATATTATTTATTGATTTGGCATTAACTTTGTGGAATGACATGATTGATTTTTATAAATAAATTAAACACTCGTTTGAGACCACTTTTGAGTTTTAGTAAAAACGCTGTTGGTTTCAATAACTACAGATGTTTTAATTTACTAGTGAGAATAAAAACTTATCTAGATGAGAACATGAGCTGTAGTTCTAGAAACTAGTAGTGTTTTAATAAAACTTAAGAGTGGTCTTAAACAACTATTTCATTATGCTCCTTAAAAAAGCTCAAGACCTATTTCACACAACTATTTCGTCTTACACTTTTAATAATAAACGCTTATTTAAAACAGAGAAAGGTTTGTGAATTAAAGGATATGATTTTTTGTGTTATATAGTATTTTTTTTAAATAAACTTTCTGAGGCACTGTTCCTGAGAGTAGAGAGTTCCACGCATTTGGGACTGCCACCGCACATGACCCACCACTTGGTGGATGCTTGGTTGGTTCTGTGACCCTCCCAGCAGCTGAAATAGAAAATAACCTCAGAATTGAACGTCTACCATTCAAGTTGTGCCGGGTGTAGAGCTCTTCTGACGTCTGACGCGTGATTTTAAAGAACAGTACATGCTACCGAAATGATATAAAACGAGTATGTCGATTTATATAATTTTAAAAGTGACGTGGGAGTTTCGAGGTTTGGTTGATTATGAGATTTAATGTGACGAAAATTAAATAGTAAAAAATACCACTACATTTAAAAAATAATAAAAACACAATTTTTATTTTATAAAGAATTACAATGGAAAAAAGTTTTCTTTAAAGCCACTATAGTAAGAGTTATCACAACATGTGCATATGTTAATAATATCAAAATTTGGGAAAACATACTTAATTTCAAGTTATCATAATTATTTCAAAAGCATTTTTTTTTAATTTAGAAAAATATACGAGACACAATTTGATGAAATCTGTGAATTTTTTTTTGCTTTGTCTGTTGTGTTAAGTCAGTATACAGTTTCAGTACGTTGCAGATGGGTCGCAATTGTTCTATTTTTATTTTAGCAAGGTTGATGTAGTATTTGATGATGTTGGGTTGTTCTAGTATTATATTGATGGCTCGCCATAAGCTAGTTTATGTATAAGTTTAGGGGTTTCGATCTTTGTAAAGATAATGAAATCGAGTTGTTTTGTTATTTGGTACCTAGATTTTTTTCAATCTAATTCAAGTTGTAAACAATTTTTTAGTATTTGTTTTAATACACTGTACATATATTTAGCTAGTGTGAACAAGAAAAAAGCGCCCGTCGCTTTTTTATAATAATTAATAAAATATAAATAAAATTTAAAAATGATGCCTCAACCTTATTTACACAATACAAATAATTATTATTGGTTTTAATTTTGAAATGTTTGTCTTCTGGCAGCCCTAGCGTCGTGTAGGGTTGGGTCCGCCCGGATTAAAACAGGCGTCTTCAACGTCACATTGTTGCTGTATAAGTAGTGTTAACCATTATGCCTAAATAACGAAGAGGAATGGAAACAAAAAACACACAAGATGGCCGCCTCAAAGGGGGCCGCCCGCTGTAAATCTTTCGTGAAAAGACTGTTTGGAATTGCTGTCGTCTGCTGTTTATAGTGTTAGTTGCGCGAGCCCTGGGCCTGGGCGCAGCTCCACCCATAGATATTTCGGTAATCATTCATCTCAACTCTCGCAATTCTATTTTCTTGCATTTTTCACAATGCTTCTAGGGTATGTCTCGGATGATGGTTTTGGCCGTGTGTACCTAGGTTTTTCTTTCTTTAATAGTCAATAGGTAAACATAGATAATGGAAGATATATAAAAGCAAAGACAGCAAGCAATATCCAAAAATTTTTAAAAACAATTTTTTAATGCATTCTCTGAATTATTGAATTCTCGATTTTAAGTATTTTATATCCTTTCCAAAATCATTTTTCTTGTAAATTTATAGGCTATGTTTCCTGTAAAATCACAAATTCAGTGCATTATGAATTAGTAATCATCGACGACTGCATTCAAGATAATAATCACAGATTATGAAAGGGATATAAAAGCAAAGGAAGCAATATCCAAAAAAAAAAAAAATGTTTTGAATGCATTTATCGAAGATTACTATTTTAAAAGGTATGGAATTCTATATCCCTTCCAAAATCATGTTTCTTATAAATTTATAGGCTATTTTCCTGTAAAATCTGGAATTCAGTACATTATAAATTAGTAATCCCCGACGACTGCATTCAATTCTTTGTTTTGATATTGCTGCCTCTGCTTTTATACCCTACAGTTTATGTCTATATAATTTTATGATCTGTAAATACCGTAGACGGCCATATAAATAAATATCTCTCGGACTATGTTAAGTCTCGCAACATTGTTGCGTTGTTTTGAGATTTGTCTACTTACAAACAAGCTAAGCAAGTTTATAAATAGAATTTCTTCAAATTTCGACTTGAAAGAAATCCAGCCGACCCTAAGCTAGCTGAGCCGTGGTCCAAGAGCCACCCTAGACTGAGTCGTGTGCACCGCCGACTCAGTCTAGGATGGAGACGTCTGCATCTTTGTCGGCGTATTATTTTCAAAATGTTTGCCGCAAATAAATAAATATGACTGGCGGTTATAAACATCGCGCGGGCGGGACAGCCATTGTACTGACAGCGCCGCATAGACGAGAACTTAATCCGTGTACGCAGATTGTTAAGAGCCGTCAGCGCGAACGTTTTAATCTCTTTAGAGGAGAGCGGTATAGAACCGCGTGTTGTGTGCAACGAGACAATGACGCGGTGGCCGCACTGGCACCGGGCCTATTGAAAGCGCGTAGTTGCCGCACGCCACTGATTTAAGACATGAATGAAAAACAAAGGAATGCTTTCACAAAACAAAAGAAAATAAGTAGCTGCGGTACAGAGCAGGACTCAGGTGTAGGAGTATCCGAGGTAAAATGTGTTTACAGTTTTATTTAAGTATGTATGTTTTTTTTAACATCCAGATTCAGACCCTGATGATAGTCCTACTTTTTAAATATAAGGCTGTTTTACGCGATATACATATTCGCGGGTATGTTTAACCTACCTAACATTTTGGTCCGAAACCACTTTTTTGGATTTTTCACACGATTTCAAGGTTTTCTCTACGAGTATGAATAAATAAATAATTTTAAATTTTTTAATGTGTAACATGTTTGTGCTCGGTTCACGGGAAGCCGCAGACTTCTTTACTGACTCGCCCAAACTGCTTGCTCGAGCCGCATGTGAACAAGTTACAACTGAGCATTACTGAGAAACGAACGTACGTTACCTACAGATACAAGATGTTACACAACATTTGCGACTACTACAATTTCTTTTAACCAATGAGCACGCGCTATGGAAAAAATCATCGTTTATAAACAAATCAGTGTCCAGCAAGTGTCATCACAGCAAAGACGCACACTTTTAATAGCCAGTGCTATATATTATATATATTATATATTACATGGCTGGTGTCAAGCGTGTGGATGTTGTAACTTTGATATATTTTGGCTTATATCTTCGAAACTATCCAATAAATACTTAATTTTTTACATTAATGTAAACAATAACTACCCTAACGATTTAAATTTAAGTTTTCATACAATGTGTATGGCGGCACACTGCCGCCTAAATAAAAACATATAATTGACCAAACACAATTCTTCATAAAATGCGTATGTAGTAAATAAATGCACATACATTTTATTTACTTGTATTAACTACTTAATAAATATATCGTCGATGTATATATAATAAATCCTATGAGCCGTTTAGTACATTCTGAGATGAAGGAATCAATTCGACAATTTTTCATATAAATAATGGAAATATACTAAAAAAAACATTGCCGTTCATCTGAAAAGTCTACTTAGTAGTTATTTAAAATATTTTTTTATAAATCTAATCTGTGCAATTATTTTTTAAAACAGTTTTATTCGTTCACATAGGATTAATTATATATACCTACAGCGACGATATAGGTATTAGCTTTTTTAACTATTGGTTTTAATTTCTATTGCTGCTTAATTGATATTTTCAATTGTGAGATGTCAAATTTTACACATCATATGCGACTACTGTAAGGCTCGCTCAATTTTTTTTGTTATTAATTCACCATCAGTTTTAACAAATTCGAAAAACACGAATTATTTCGCCCACATTAATAAATATTTCGTACATAATATTTAAAACAATATTCTTAAAATAAGCAGTAATACCTACATATTACACAAAACTTTTCTGTGAAATTAACTCATATCGAAAACTTTATTGTGAACTTGAACTTTTCCTACATATCTACTTATTTAATTTTATTTACATAAACATATCTATATAAATAAAAACAGATTAACTTACTTATTTGACATTTTTTAACATACGAGTTAAGAAAATCTACTTTTATATATAACGAACTTTCGGCATCAACGGACACACCTTGTCCGAAATAGTAAGTTTTACTGGTTATTTTTTCAAAATTTTTTGCACGCAAGTTCGAGAATTTTTTTTCACAAATGACGCCTTACTAAATATGTCATTTTATTATTATTCCGACTATAAATCCTCCAGCCGGCCCTGCGAAGGCACAAAAATGAAACCGACTCCGACCGGCGACAAAACTTACAAAACAAACAGACGCCATTACCGGGTTCATTGTTGATGAAAATATAGTTTCGTAACGTAAGATGAATGGTTTGAAACAGAAATTAGTAGCTTGAATGAGCTAAGCCCGCGACTTAGTTAAATTGAATGCAACGTCTGAATGCACGGAAATCTTTCTCGGAGATTAGCAGCCTATTGACGAGAGCTGGTGCGGAGCTGCCTGGATGCTGGGAGTGATGAAAGATTATCCAGTTTCTTCAGAAACCGCTGAATTGAAAGCGGCAAACGAAGTTTAAAGAGCTTTCAACATTTAATGCGCCGCGAGCGCCGCCACAAGCAATCATCAGATTACTATCGTGAAAAAGGTTTTTAATGAATACGAGACTATAATACTGTAACGAGATGCTAAAAATAATTTGCGCACTGTCCCAGGATATATGTCACTATGGAAATATCTAGAACGGTCTACAATTATCTACAACCCTTTCTCGCCTACAAACACCGAGAAGTGACGAGAACCTCCTAAACATTAGAAAGTTCTAAAATATAAATAGCGCGGAACTAGGCCGCCGCGGGGAGTTGCCGTGTTTGCACGTGTTTGATAGATTCAGTGCGAAGTACGCTCGAACCGCTAGACGACGCCCAGTGTTGCTAGTCGTGAATTGCGAAGCGATAAATAAAGCGAATAATCGAGCGAAGTACCTAATTGGCTAAAAAAATAAGCGATAAATATTACGTGCGAGAATTGAGAACGGAATTTTCTAGAAAATTTTAAATACTTGTTACCCAGCAATAATAAAGTATTCATTTACAAACTATATACTGCGAAATATCGTTATGTTTAATTCAATTTAAGTGAATTTGTACATCAAATAGGTAATTAATAAATTGCCAAATAGTTTCCAGTGTTTTTATTCATTCTTCCTTAGCTACGATACGTGACAATAATATATTTTTTCCTTCAATACTCATTTAAATGCCTTCAAAAGTGACAATTTTATAAATCCAGACTTACACATTTACACAGTGTAAATGTGTGGATTAGATTAGCAATATCAAGTATGTGAATTGATATAGCCCCCAAGTCTGTTTATTATTCTGTATTTACCTTGGCTTACTAAGCAGCAAAATTTGGATATTCAAACGGCGGGGTTAGCAAACGGAAAAAATGTGCTTTTTATGAAAGTGGGACCCACCGTGGACCCAGAGTCGCTCTATAAGCGAGAACTCATATATCGGCCATACACTTTCGTCATCTAGATTGGCATTTTAAATTAGTAATCTTCGGTGACTGCATTTAAAACATATTTTAATTTTTTGGATATTGCTGCCTTTACTTTTATACCTCACATATGGTTACAAAACTTATTTTTGTAAAATTAATTTGTTAAAAAAATATACTTGATGTACGACCTTATAAATGCTATCAATATAAATAGCTAACTTATTATAGTTACATCATTCTTAACATATTTATGATTATTAGCGTCTTTAAAGGCTTTTACAATAAATAAAGGTACCTAAGGTTATTTATTACACATGTCAAGCAATAACACAAGCTCTGATAAAGCATAAAGTAAAGCAAACAATATGTATTTTCAAATAATTTCGTTAATCATGAAACCTTTGTAAGTTTTTGCAGTACATCGAATTATTACAAAGCAGTTATAATGACACTGAACACCTCAAATGTTTGTTAACAATCAAAAGATAGATGCTGGAAAACGGGTTCTTTTTGCTCTGAAGCTGTTCTGAATTCTGAAGCTCACATTCAACGCCGTATGCACACATTATTTATTTAAAGAAACACCTCTTCCTACGTGGGACGCATAACACGTGTTCATCACCTTCCCCTGTCATAATCCCCATCAGAATGCATAATTGATGCAAGTTCTTCAGAGCACTCTCTACTTGTCGTACACAACATATATAAATTATTCTGATGATGTAATTCGGATGAGTGTAAATTGTCTTTGAACTATGATAGTCAAGTAATTTTTCAATTACCTATTGCTGAACGGCAATCGCATACCGAAACAACGAAGCATAAAGACTTTATCCAACATTTTTTTTGTATAAAACCTCGTAAAAAAAAAAACTTTTTTCAATTTTTGCAAGATTTTTATCATTTTATTCAACTTGTATTAAAGAGAATGAATTTTTCATAATCGAAATAAGTTACTGTAATGATTGTTCAACTTTTTGCAAAAGAGTCAGAAATATTGGAAAAAAATGCAAATTTGATAGTGCATATCTCCATAACTATTGATATTATAGGTCGTGGTTGCTTGAACATTTTAGACTCATAACATAGCCAGGAATCTACAGGCCAAGTAACTGCTACTAGCTCTGGTACACCTGTATGTAAAATTGGTTATATATTAAAATCTGAATATTGTGATAATATTTGATATAGTAATATATTTTAACGGGAAAAGTCGTGCTCCAATATATTGACTGCACACCCCTGTCGTCTACCATAATACAGCATCGTATAAAAGTATGTAGTACATTACACTCCGTTCCGAATTAATACACAGCCCTGAGGCTATGACATTAATTGAATTTACCAACAGGATATTATGACGTCATACGTGCCTCTAAAGGGAAGGTGGTAACTTATCAACGCAATCAATTTCGCATCTGGAGCCTGGGGGCGTTTCAGGCCAATTTTCGAATGAACGACTCTTGGATCGACTCCCCTCTTCATTACTGTTTTCATAAAAAAGTGTAGGTAGTTCTCTACAGACTTCTTGATAGTATTTATGTTTTTTATGAACTCTCGCTTTTAATAATAATTTGCAAGTGATGTAATTGATCATACATAATTGTATTGATTCAACTAGTATAATAATTGCCCATACCAAAGGTAACTTATATACATGGTCAATCGACATTATAATATATTAATAATGAAAATATTGAATAATCTTCCGTGAAGTTTTATAACAGACAATATTAAGAACGACCTGAAATCACAATTAATCGAATATTTAATTATCAACAAAGATTTATACTGAATAATTGAGGTATTACAATGGGTATTTTTTTGTTAATTATTAATTTGTCTGTATCTTTTTTCTTTATATATGTAGATATATAAACTTATGTTACTTATAAATAAATTAATCTTGTCAACAAAAAAAAATCGTACTGACAAGCCGGTCCGGCAGATCAGAGGGGTTTTCGCTTGCAAAAAGTTATGTTGTATTTATCAATTATAAAAAATATATAAAAAATAAATAATCTGGTCAGAAAAAATTACGAATGACAATAATTTTAATTTATATAAATTAAACTTTGTAATACACACACGTTGAGTTATTTTGTGAATACTATGATTTTGAAAGAAGCAGTTATACAACAATTTGGAAACCGTTATAATCCAAAGGAATTTTAAATCTAAGAAAATATTCATGAATAACATTAAATTATACAAAATGTACCCGATATTAGGCTTGCCCTATATTTATTTTCGTAATTAATTATATCTATTGAGAGGGAATCCACACGAAACTATAGTAATAACAAGTGAGTAAATTACTAAGCGTGTATATGGTACAAAATTTAATTTATTTAGAAATAAAGTGCACTTCTAAGTAAATGTCGTATCATTCAATAATATTAAAACTATTTTACTACTCTATTTGAGTTAAATTATACATTATACTCGAATTTCCAGTAGTATATAATTCGAAGTAAATCATGGATAACAACGTAACAATCGTCGAGCGTAAAAGTAAAAAAATCAATAATTTGGATATTATAAATAAAAAGGAATTTAATTTCGTGTATTGATTTGCTTAATAGTACCACATTCACCAAATCTTATCCTCTCCTCTCAATACTTCCGTTACAAACACTCTTCTATATTACTCCAGTAACTCCGGCTCCTTTTGATAAAGGTGCTAGTCTGTCATGGGTGGAATCAGTGAACGTTGAATTGTGTAAAGTGATCATTTAAACCTACCGTATGATAAGTCGTAAGCTATGAACACCCAAAAAGACTTACCTACACCAATTTACTTTCTCATATAAAAAATATATGTGGCTTCGTCTCTATGAGATATCTTTTATATTTCTCAACTGACCTTTGGTTCTAATAAAAAAGTAATCTCAGTACGGGCAGCAAGATATATTTTTTTACTTTTGAAACGAATTAAAGTTGGTCAATAGATTCTAAACAATTAATCATTAAATTAGATCTTGTTTCCGACATTGATAGATGTTTTATACAGGTTGGCTTATTGGTTGATTGATTGAACGTCCTCTTTTTACACGACTTGTTACGAAATGTAGTGAATTATGTAATAATATCGGATGCTCATTTTTGTGTGACTATGTTTTAAATTGAACGTCAGGAAGATGTGTACTTTGATAGCTTCAGCATTGGCGTAGCAAGAAATGGTCGCCCCGTACGAAGCGAGAAAATAAATCGCGATCCCAGAGTATGCAAAAAAATAACTGAAAAAATTACATACGGTTTATTTTTTGCCTGTCACAATAGAACTATCTGCGTAATACAAATAGGTATTTTCCCTGACATAGAACTCTATAATTATGCACCGCCAACCTAGCTTCAATCGACAAGTTCATGAAACACATAGACAAAAAACTTACCCATAAAAACCAAGTTTTTATTATACTCCCTTTCTCATTTACTAGTGGAAACAGGTTTGGCGCTTAACCTACGCGTTGGGATCGAGTCGAGCGACTCGTAAGCGAGTAATAAAAAATTTCAAAAAATCCAAAATTATACTCTATTTTTTTTAAACGAAAATTTGTAATATAATTTTTATCGTTGCCACAAGTCTGTCTGCAAAGTTTCAGCACGATTGGATCACGGGAAAAGGGTAAAAAATCAATCCAAACTTTACTCGACAGACAAGCAAGCAAGCAACCAGACGCTACGAGTTAAAAGAAAGGGAGTAAAAATAAGGCCCCTCTGAGGTCTGGGCCCCGGAGTGGCCGCCCACGTCGCCGAGGCAGCCGCCACGCCACTGAGATTGAAGGTATCATTCATTATGCCGTAAACGGTGAAGGCAACGAAATTTTAATAGTTGCCGTTCGCCGCACTTTACATTCGTGCGGTGTTCCAATTTTCCCTGCTTCGAAACGTTCTCATAAACCAGTAGCTATCAACCTTTTTCTTATTTAATAGACAATATAATATATATATATTATATAATATAGATATATATAGATATATAGATATATTATTATATATTAACAATCAAATTATTATTATATGTTATACCTCACCAAAAAGAATTAAGATTCTTGTGTGTGGTGATGGATAATATTGGTAGTGTAATCTAATCGAACAAACAATGAGAATCAGGTAATATACTACTTACCTAATGTATCGAAAAATTTTGAACAAGCAGTCAAAAAGAACCTAAATTCAATCACAAAAGTCAATTCTAAAATAAATGAGAATCCAATCTCAACCGCAAAACGTCCACCGTCATACAAAGTAAATTGAACAAATTAAGTAATTGCATAGGTATCTTCATCGATTTAAAGGAAGTACTCGACAGTATCTCCCACGAACAGCTTGTAACAGAACCAAAGGAAAACGGTGTTGGCCACACAGCCCCAAAGCCACTCCATGAACAGACCTCAAATAGTCAGATCAAATGAATCCTTAAGTAATCCATCAATAGGTATACAATATATATATATATATATATAGTATGTATATAGTATATATATATAATTGTAAATTATTAGAAGGTTTTGGGTTGGTCTAATTGATTCTGGAAGCATCGAGAAACTGACATGTTTAAATACGGGGGCACCACACTGCATAATTAGAATGGTTTATTGTGAATTTTTGCGATTTCATAGAAACCAGCGACAACACAGTGTGACCGGCCACAGCGAAAATAAATTGAGGTGATTATTTAATAGGTATTTCGAAATAAATACGACAACTTATATGCGAATTGTCGTGAATTCAAAGAAAATCTGTGTGTATGATTCTAGCAGTGCAAACCTGAGTGAAATATTCTAGAAACATTTAGTGTGAATTAAAGAATATTATTGCTCCGATTAAATTCTTATCCAGTAACTTTGAGAAATAATAAAAAATTTCATTGTTTTTTGGTGTTTCATTTGCCTCCCACGGCCATTATCCCATGATAACATAAATAAAAATATATCAAAAAGTCATTTATTCTTATTCTATTTAATTTGTGGAACTCCGTTTTCATTAAAGATTGATTAAATTTTAATAAATGTTGATAAAAAATTATTTTTTTTTACAATTTTTATACCAAAAAAATCATAGAGAGTTATTTAAATGTAACAACTGTTTAGGCTATCTAAGCAGGGCCGTTTGAAAGTGGCTTAGACATCTGACTACATAAAAATTAAATTAAATATATATTTAAAAGCTACACTAAAAGTAAAAAGTTTCGTCTTCCCTAAATACATAAGAATACCTTGCAACAAAACTAGTAGTTCTTGGCACGCGGGTGTGCCATGGCGCACCGTTTGAGATTCACTGTCATAAACCATACATTCAAAGAGCTCAAACATGGCGTAAAAGATCATTAAAATGAGTGATTGATGGTTGCGCTCAAAGAGCGCTCACGGAAAAAGCCGAACGTATAATTAAAGAAGAACGCTTCAAAAAAAGCTGCAAAATTAGCCGCCGTTTTGGCATGGCTGATTATTGGACGTTACGGAGATTGGAAACAAACAATGGGCTGGAAGGCCCGTAGCCAGTAATTAAAACAGCCTAACTACAACGCGTTCCTTTTGGAAGTGACGACTGCAACGAGCGGCTAGAGTCAGTGCAAGCTGCATTAAACCGCGATATAATAAAATTGAAATGTGCAAATTAGCATTAAAACACGATTGCGTTCCATAGTCCATAAATTTCTTGTAGATGGAGCAGTTTTTTTGCTCGGTAGTGAATTGCAACGTAAGGAATGTTTTAATCAGTCATTTAATGGAAACTGAATAGTAGTTACATCACACCCCTGTATCAATGGCGATTAAAACAATATTTGTAATTATGTATTAATATATAAAAATAATACATAGAGACGTACGTATTATCTAAGTTATTTATTTTTTGACCCCAAAATAATATATTTTAGTTTATACATAGAAGTTATATCTTAATCTCCAGTTTTTTTCTTAAATTACGAATCACCCCAACACCCGTACGCAGCAATCTTATGCATTGTGATTTTTCTAAATTTTCATTTCAAGAAATACGGACTTTTTAAATTTATTTTAGAAACATGCCTACAAACAGTTTAAAATTTAAAAAATGCAGTTAATTATTATATGTAAGTTATGGATAATTTTTTTAAATTACTCAAAAATAAAATGAAAATCAAAAAAGTAAAAACACTTTTGTCTAAAAACTAAATTAAAGAGTGAGGGACTAATGAAAATTAAGTAAGAAGAAAAAATTAAAAAAGAAGGAAATAATGAAAAAAAAATCACAGTGAAATATGTAACTCATAAGTGCCAAACTATCTTTCTACCGAGACTTTACTAGGTCAAAATAATGCATTTAAATTGTTTAATTTTAGCATTTAAATACATTGAATGAGCATAAACGAAAAAAAACATTAATTTTTATAATTAATTTTTATGTTTTAAAACTAATAGATTTTATATGAATTATTTTATTTTAACTTCGACCAGTTTTTATATCACTATATGTTCGTCAAAATAGACGCACAATAACTGATCTATAAAATAAATTATGCAAATAAATAAACTGGCGGCTAGGAGTGTGGTCAATCTCGTGGTCAGAGTATGGAAATGAGATTACCAGTGAGACAATTAAATGGAAACTCAAAGCCTTTAACGTTTACAGCCTTCCCACCTAGGTGAACACAGCCACTTTAGCAATAAAAAAATGCCGAGCGTGGGTGGCGAAAGTGTAGGGCCGATATGGGAGCTTTTACTCATAGAACGGCCTCGGGTGTATGATGGATCCCTCTTATCTCTGTTTACATGTAAAATTTCAATGCCTCTTCAAAATGTGCAGCCCGATACTAATACATGGTTAGTGAAAAGGGAACCACCACACACCTCCTCCCTTCCTCCTCCCCTCATCATCGCCATGGCACTTAACACATACGAGTGCAAGCGCCGTGCGGAGGCGTCCACACAAAAGCGCTTCACTGCCAACAATAATAAACAATACAAGCAATATAATGAGACATGATACATTATATACATATATATGTACTCGTATATGTGAGGTAATACAACTAAATCCAAAGAATATGATTCATAAGAACATGAGTTGAAGACAAAACCAAATATACAAAATGTAAATGAGCCCCGTAGAGACAGTTAAACAAAGTACAATATAAAGTCACTTCCCTGTGGGAAAAAATTAAAAATAAGGTATACATACAAACGATCAGAGGACTCGCCAATCCGGAAAATCACAGCCAGCAGACATAAACCACGGTAGACATAAAGCTAATAAAGATACAGGCAAGGATTTAAATAGTAAAAGTTGTTTAGGAAATGCCGTAAAGTTACCGTTTTTGAGCCAAAAATTATAAAAAATGTTAATTTTTTAAAAGTTTAAAAGTGTTAGTCCACTCCGCCTCGGAGCCCGGCGACTGGACTCGCCGCAGAGGCGCGATGCAGCTCTGCCGCCCGACTGACGGGTAAGTGGGCTTATTCAGATTTCTCACTGATTATTCTCGAATAATTTACACTTTGGCGGATAATAAAATTATTACAAAAACACGCCGGCCGACTGAGAAAATATCATCGTAAATCACGAGGCTTATGGCGCACATAAATCTAGCTTTTTTCCGCCGGTTCAGAAAGGCGATGCGATGTTGATATTTCGCGGCTAGAGACCGTTGTCTTCGCGTGCTCGCCGGGCATTAATAACGGCCGAGCAATTTATACTTTGTCTAGGATCTCAAATTGATGGTCAGCCGCTGTGTGTTTACATCCAGACTGCCTAATTGACGAAATTCAACACGTGTGTCGGTGTCGTCTCAACATCTCGCGGTATTTGGGGAATCAACGTGTTTATCGTCATTTTCGTACATTTAATGTAGTCTAAGAAGGATATTAAAAAATTGATCAGACACTTGTGAAGTTCGTACCAATCAACAAAAGTTTTTAGTGGCGGGCGAGTTATTTCAGTGTCAAGCGCGACATTCCTCCCTATTCTCGGTATGGGAGGAAATTATAGGATATTTGGAAAAAAGCATAGCAATCATGTTATTACCTATTATTATGCAAGGTGTAGGAGAGCTAGTCCACAATACTTTACTGGTAGTTTCTTGCATTGATTACTAGTCGAAAATTTTTTAGCAACCAGGCCCTAATATCAATCGTTATAAAGATATGCGACATTAAAGTTACCATTTTTTTCAATACTTAAGACTTATTCTCTGTAAAATTTTGGATTATTATCATTTAAGTAACTTATTTATTTTTATTAAGGATAAATTATAGAAGTCCCACAGAGACGAAACTATTTATATATGAGACAAGTGGATAGAAGTCTCTTATACGATGGCTCAGGGCTTACAACCTGTATGAGCTGCTTAAGTGATCACTCTACACAATGCAACGTTCACCAATTCCACCATAAGAACATTATCACATATTATCAAACTTTTTTGAAGTTCAATATATCTTTCGAATCAAGAACATTTCATATATTGCACTGGTATCTACTATTTATATTAAGCCACAGGGCTTTTACGTAGAAGGATTATTCATTTACAAAGAGAATTTAACATTAAAATAAAATTTGTGAAAATTACATAAAAGCTTACTTTTTAATATTTTTTGCATACGATTTCCACCTTACAGGATGTTGATTGTAGGAACATTTTTGAATACATAAACATTTCTTGTATTAATAAAAATGCACACAAAAAATTGTATTTAATTTGCAGAACTCTTTGTTTATTTTCAATAAAATTTAAAATAAATTATTCATCAATACATATCATTGTAAAGTTCTACGAGAATTTTGTATTTTGACGACTGTACACTTCGTTAATTTTGACGTTTGACAGTTGTTATGACATTTGTCATAAAAACTTTACGCATACGTTCCATCTTTTTTGTATGTAACTTATATATAAAATTTGTTTTCCTGAGAATAAGGGTGAATATTCAAACCTTTAAACCTGCGTTACCAAAGTGAGAGCCAGAATTGGCAAATAATGTGAGTGAGTCGATATTACCGTATATAACATCTAAAAGATTGGACTGTATGCATGCTTACAGTTTTGGGAATACTCCACGCGAGAATATGAGCCAGATACACTTTTTCTGTGACTATATCAATGCTCGTTTGTTTTTGATGTGTGAGATTACCGTCTAAAATGATACCCAGACCTAGTGTGAATGATGTTCATGTTATTGACCAATTATTTACGGCGAGATTAAAGTTAATAGGCGTAGCTCTTCGAAGAAACTTATTATATTGCACTAAATCATTGTATCCTTTACAGCAGTGGTGAATAGTCTATGGCACGCGGGACAAATTTATTGGCATTCGACGATATTTAAATAAATAAAAATAGATGGAATTAAAATATAGTTTTAATAAAATTAGAATTCAAAATAACAAGTGCACCGTTGAATATTGCAATTTTAGCAATTTTTGATGTAATATTGGCATGCAATTTAGACAGCATAGTGAAACAACCAAATTTTGACAGGAAATTTACATTTTTAAGTGTTTGAATCGATGATTTGAAAGATTTTGCGCTAAAATTGGAAAAACTTTCAAAACATTATTTTTAAAACACAGAATACGTGTCACATTAATATTATATTATCTGTTTATATTTAGAAACTACTCTAGTATTTAAAACAATACTAACGTGGTGCTTGGTCAGGGATATAACTCCACCACCACGGATTAAGAGATCACTACTTGACCAAAAATAATATCTTGTGATACGAAAACAAAAAATTTATCGTATTTTTTTTCTTAAATTAATTATTTTTTATAACTGTTGATGAGAGAGACAGTCGCCTTTGTGATAAAAGGAAATTTGTATTTTTTTTAAATAATTACCTACGTTGTATCACAAATCACAAACTAATGTGAGATGCTAATTTCAGAGTTTTTTTTATGATTTAAATTTATTATTGCATATCTGAAATGGATTTATTTTTAAATTGGATGTTAACATAAGTTGTGTTGGTTTTTTTTTTAAATGACAAGAGGGCACAACAAAAAACATTACGTAGAACAAATTAGTGAATAATTTATTCTGCATGTTATGTCGATGTATTTAATGATAGCATTGAATGCATCAAGCAGCGGATCGCCTCCATTTAGGTACTCCAAGATATACTTGCATTGTAAATGGAGCGATTTGTAATGCAAAAAATATATATATATATATATTGTCATTTCCAACTTCTTGTCAACGTTCACAAGTTTTTCTATGTCTCTGCAATAAAAACCATGCGGACTTGAATCAAAGAATTCGTCACACAAACAGAAGGATGTGTCAAAATGCTCACTTTTGTCTACTTGACATTCCATTTTGAAGGCCTGTAATTAAATGAAACAATAAATGTAACGAAAAAGCATACACAATATCTATAGAGTAGAACATTTTCTATCCAATGATGAACCTTTATTAATTTATTTGATACTACGTATGTTATCTAATGTAGAAATTAAGAAGTAGGCAATTATATGCCACGCGGTACGTATTGAAACACAAAAAGGTGCGCCGCTCCTGCCTTAATGAAATAAATTAAATAAAAATTGAGCAAATTCGTTAGTGATCATTATCGTTAATCGTATCTGAAAAGAGTTATGTGAATATTATACTAACACACGAAGTCGTGTATTAAAATTGCATTCAACAAGAAAATTATTGTCAGCCTACTACGAGCCGCGTGTTAAGCGAAATAAGATGGAGGCATTCGCTCGAGTCGCGCAGGCAGCACTCGAAAAGGTGTAAGACATTTTGTGCTTAGTCAACGACAAAACCATCTCACGCACACAGCCCCGCGCCCCACACATGCAGCCGCTGCATTACTTTTATATCCCGACTAACAGCTTAAAGCCGGGTTTATATCTGCCAAAGACTGCATTTTTAATCCTCATTAAATTCAGTATTTATTGTTAGCAGAACAAATGTCAAGTATTGATTTATTTTATTGATATAAAACATATACAAATTACATATATGTTAAGTACAAGAAGTAATAATATGGTAACGAATAAATAAAACATGTTTTCATAAAAAGAATGCTAAAAAATGTATTATTATGATGTCGACCGAAGTTGATTTCCCTACCTGTTTGCGCAAAGCAGTTGTTAAAATTGCAAGCCTTTCAGAGAACCATTTCTTGCAGGATGATACTTATGATTAAATAAAGAATTTTGATATGAAATACGTTCATAAAATTCAGAATCATAATTTATTGTACCATATTATTGAAACTGTTCAATGTATTCGAGAAAATCGCTTTTCAAAAAGTTATACGTTGTAGCTTTATTTTGAAATCGACCTTTGGGAACTCAAAAGAGGAAGTTTACATGACACAGAATTTGAACGTTGGGTTTAAGATGCAGGTTCATACAAATTTTCGTAATAATTTCGGCTAACCGGTTGATAATTCGTTTGCAGATCATCGCTGTTCTCGCTCACTGAGACTTAAAAATAAACACTTTAGGTACTTTCCATAAAGTTTGTGCCAAATTTAAAAAAAATTGTACAAATTCGAGTACCGTTTACAATTACACGGCCATTACGGTCAGGTGATCCGAGTCCAGGGTCAATCTGTGAATCAACACTGAATTTAATTAAATTACGACAGAATTTTCACAACGATAAACAAACACCTGTCGAAAAGTATTGTATGCATGGTTACAGATAGATCCAAAATACACTAATTGTTACTATGCAACCCAGATGATACACTATCGATTATTAATAAGATACATGCATAATCAAAACAGATAATTATTTAATAAGATCAAATTTAAGTTTATATCATAGATTTGTTATCTCGTGAAGCACTTATCCATTACGTTTAATAATTAAATAAATGTAGATCATGAGTTATATCTAATCATTATCACTTATCAATAAAAAATCTTATTCATTTGAAGGTAAGATTGTGTTGACACATAAAAATACAATGCATTTATTAATATTTTTTAACTGCTGTAATTAAATACAGAACAAAGTCGAAAAGGAAGTTTGATTAGATTTATGAATCACATAGAATTTCTTTAAGCGATTAAATTTAATGGGTAATTTCATTTATAAATAATATATTAACGACCAGGGTGTAACTGTAAATGGGGGATATACGAAATAAAGATAAACAATACAAATATTTGTAGCTGATTTTACAGTCAAAGAATATAAAATTGAAATACATACAGAAGACATAAAACATGGGAAATCGTCAAATATGTCAGTAAGGGAAATATTTTCGTGAAAAGTGTCCTGTAAATAAATCATCCAATATTATTTTTATTTGCGTTGTGATTTCCGCATGAATCGATTTCAAATATTTTCGGATTTCTTTTAAAACAATTTTATTTTATTTATTTTTTGTGAATTTAATTTCATACATAGAAGAAATTGAGCCACTCATCTCACTAGGATGAACCTGTGCCGAGATGAGTAGCTTTACGACAAAAATGAGAAAAAAATACTTTATATCCTGAAATTTAAAAAAAAAATAGAGATGCGCACGTGGAATACGTCACATCAATACCATTTCTATTTGAAAACTAAGGTAAGCGCCTGTGCTATGAAAAAAAGGACTATCTTGCTGATGTCCTGGAATGGGGCTTGAATTACCAACCATCTCCAGGAGAGCATCATGACCATTGAACTAATAAGCTATAATTAATTGTTTATATTTTATAAATGTGTTTAAATGACAAGTTTATTTATTATTTGATATAATAGCAGATTAAAAAAAAAACATTATTAATATTACATAGAACAATAAGAAAGATTATTATCACAACACACTGATAGATTACGGGACGCACTTATTTATGTACCTAAGTCTAAATTTCTACGAGAAATGTCAAGACATATGTCAAAAGTGAATATTTCTATCACAACAGATGGAAACTTTTCTTCAATTTAATATTCGGACAGTTTAAATGAACAAATTAGTAGATGTGTGTGGAAATTATTGATTTTTATCTTGTTATAAAATAATATTAGTAGTCATTAGTAATAGTAAAAATTTAATATAATATGTCATTTTACAAAATATACAACGGAATATACATAATTAGGGGAAAAGGCGTGATTCTTTTGATATCGCAAACCAATGAGAATAGACCGAATATAATTTAACCATATCTAATATAAAATGACTTAACCCGACTTAATGTACCCAGGATTCAGGAGACGCTCAGACCTGGAACAGGTTAACAAACGGAGACTGACAATATATAAAAGAAATCAAAGCACTTTTCAGTAAAATAAAACTGTAATTCGCATTCCCTAATAAAGTTTTATTTTTCCCCGGCGTTTCAAATATTTCTCGTCAGTTTTCTTTCGTCAAAAAGCATAGGAAATAAAGCATTTTCACGCGTCAAATGTAAACCCTCCGTTAGAAAAACCTCTCGCACACCGACGGGCGCCGACACACCCACGCGCGCGTGTACGTACACGCGTGCACACACACACGCGCGCGCCCGCCCGACCGACAAACGGGGTGTCAAAAGGTGGCGGGGATCAGACACGACAGTCTTACGGAGTCTGAAATGCAAAAACACGCTGTGGTGGGGATAGGTGTGAAAAGGTCCCATCAAACGCGCGCCGGAGCGGCGGGCAAACTGGAGACACGGAATCAAAAAAAACGCGTCAATATTGTAAATGAAAAAAATTAAAAACATTTCTTACGTACTTTTTTACTTCGGTACATTTTACTGAACCTGTGTGATCTTTCAGTCTGGGTGAGTCTCGGGAGTGGGGATAACAGCTCGTGACGTCACAGCGAGCGGTCCGCTTTGAAGTCCACCGTCAGTCGCCGTAGATCCTCTGCTCGCGCTGGTTGTGTTTGCGCTCTCCGTTTTATGAAAACAACTACGTGAATATTTATTTTATGTGTTTTTTTTAATGGACTGATTAACGTTGATTTATGGATTTCAATGAGTGTCGCCCGGCAACCATTCGAAGAACACAGCGACGAAAGTGAGGAATTGTTCATTTCTCGTGCGGTCTTTAATGTTCGGTAATAATGTTTCATTATAATGTGTTGTGCAAGACGAAATGAAAAGTTTTTGAAAATTTTTGTGATTTCCAAAGTGATTGATGTGAATATTTTCTATAGATAATTAGTGCTACCAAAGGATTTTTCACCATGAATACCATGTTGACGTCTAGTAACCAATACCTTAGACCGGAATATCTAACTCCTCTTCCAACCACGGTAAGACAATCTATATCTTTTATTTCATTTTAACAAATTATACCATAAAACTTTTTTCATTTAAAAATTAAACTTATATTAATCAAAATCTTAGATTACCTGCCACTTCAATAAATAAAGTTGGTTTTCCGCGAAACAAACTAACTCACGTAAACATTTTTTTTATATTTAATTGAAAGACCTTCATGTATCAGATATTTTTCTAAACGTATCAAAATTATGCTTCATGGCTTTGAATGTTAAATTACATTTACTTCCGACGGACAATAAAATTACCAAAAAAAAAAACATTTTTTACCTTTATAAACATGTTATTTATCGTTTCTTTTCCATTGCATTCTTCGAAATTCCGTCGATAAAACAGAATGTCAGTTTTACATTTACTTTTGTATTATAATTATTTCATCGACATTATTATCGATACAGTCTATTATTAACAATTGATTAATATCAAATATTGTTTTACAATTTTTATCCTTGGCATTTCAATAATAATTATTATTATTATTGTCCGCATTCACTTATTAATTGTACTTACCAATACCATGTTGAATTTTGCATGGGAAGGTACATACAAAATACGTAAGTAGTTGCTTCAGGGCCGCAATTAAAAATTTGTCAAACATAGTTAAATGTAAGTAATATCATCAACTCTCCTAATTTCGAATGTATGTATATGGCTCGCAAATCGTCACATCTTTAATTAACAACTAAATAAATATATGTACTGTCTCGTCATCTTTCTACTCTATTTTAATAAATCACTTTGAACATACATAATACTTATAATTTACTATTACTACTGACAATTGCATAGGTAATCGTGCAAAATCGGACTACGATAATACAATTGTATAATTATAGTATCTACAATAATATGCATGACTATGATGTACTTAATGACTCTTTTGACTGTTTGTATATGATATTATGCTTATTTCTAAATTATTTGATGCGCCATAAAGATCGGTAAAAAATATTTTTCTTTTGACATTGCTCGCACACTTACAAAATACTTATTCGCATACTAACACCTGACTGTCAGTAGAGAAAAATAAATGTTCACATTCATCCACATACACGCACGCAGCGCTAATCCACCAGCCAGCATGCGATATAAGAAGTTATTGGCCTGTAATCTCCGTAGTTTATACTGGCTACAATTTATTACATCCTGGACCGACGGTTTCCACGAACGGGGTCCGCCACTGGAATTGAGCAATAAATGCTTGACACGCAAAAAAGACCCCGTGTAATAATGTTATAAGTGAACGACATTAGCGCCCCGTGGCGGCGTCAACCACATTATATTGTTTAATTATGTATGTGACTTTGAATTCTAAATGTTAGCACGCTTGTTAGTCCACCTGTAAATGATCGTACAATGCGATGTGGTTAGTTAAAAAAGTAGTTTAAGAATATTATATTACTTTTGATATTTTTGAAAATACATAGCTCCTGTAATTTTCCCACCCAACTAGTTGAAAAGCAATAAACCGCTCTGGTTCCCCAATATTCAGAAGCTACTAAAACGGTACTTAATAATACGGCTTTAATATGATTTGAAACAAATTCTAAATTTGTAAATTTTTTCAAATATTCTCCACGCAATCTATTTTCAAGAGTTTTTCTTACGTTGGGGTCTACACATTGCTTAATATTGAATGATCAAGATTCAATCTAATATGTATAAATAGCAACAAGAAAGACACATATTTATAGACACATTATTTATCAATTAGCGCTATAATCGTGTATCTTGTTATAATTAATTATTACGATCTATCTCTAGAAATATAAACAATTACATCACTATTCGTGAAGATGTTCATTCATCATCGGATCCTAAAAAGTATAAGTCATCACGATATCGTAATGATTCAAATGGAATTGCAAAATATATGCTGCGATTATTATTTTTAAACCAAAATTGTAATTACTCTATATCTATTTAAGTAATTGCCAAAGTACTCGGGAAATACATCGAAATATTGAACGCTTTATTGGTTATGAAATGAGTACCTATACATAACCATTATTTTAATTTTTTTATTTATGTGTAGTTTCAACGTCAGGTCGCGAAAATAAATTTTACAGTATAGTTTTCGGTATCGTACTGCAAAATAGCTTAGTATTGTGTAACCAGAAGATTACAGTTGGCCGTGAAATTCTGACAAATATATTTAACTTTCATAAGTTTCGCAAAACCCGTTGTATACGTTTTGTGCGCATATTTAGACAGACAGGTAGACAGAAGTCATATATTATATTATGATAATATTTCTTTGTTATTCAAGATAATATATAGCGTTAAAAAGTTTTGAAATTGAATTTTCATCATTAGCTATTTGCATATTACATAGCGATAATATAATATAGGCATGTGTTAATCTTTTATTTATGATACGTTAATTTATCTTTTATTCGTTTCATAAAGCACATGTCACGGGGCGTATCGTTAAATTTAAATAAATCTCAAACAAAAATATATATATAAATATGAATTTACCGCATGACACAGTTTTTGAGTAAATGTTTTATAACTTCGCACTGCAGTTTTTTTATTATTATTTGTATTTGTCTTGCACAGGAGTGCTTATAAAACGTTTACTCTACCGTGTGTTTTATTTTCATATCTACCTGTACCGGGATTGATACTAAGACATTTTTGATATCAATTAGATTTTGGTCCAGGTGAGAATCCAAGACGGTAGCACAGAAAAGAAAGCCAGGGTGACCGTAGTGTCAAATTTCCGCGTACATTATTATGCATTGATTAATATTTTTTATAAACTTACATTATTAATTGAGTGTTTATTACGTAATTAGTCGTTAAGGTAAAAGCCTAGCGATGCGGTGGTCGGAGATTCGATTCCCATTCCAGGAGACTAAGTTAGTTTAGAAATTATACGAATATTTATATGATACGTATTTCATTTACACATGTATATTTTTTCAAAAAAAAATTGCTTGTACAGGTGTTTTATTTTATTTCCTCTGACGAGCTTGAACAAGCTAAATATAAATATGAAGAGATTACTTAACAGTCGTCTATATTCGCGTTTCATCTATGTTTTTCTGATGATAAGCTTTTCCTATTTATCATGCTGAGACCGGGTTTCAATTCCCCTAAGGAAAATTTTAGTTTATTTTTATTCTTTTAGCTGAATTTATGAATATGCTTTTATATTATATAGGTACATAATAAATACATATTTTATGCATGTGTCAGAGACACTTCAGAAATTATTTCTAATCTACTATTTCGTAAATAGGGTTATGTCATATGCGTTGAATTCAGTCGGAATTCTTAATGTGAACAATTTTATTATACGCTTCAATTAAGCTTGAATTATAGTAGTCGTGTTAAAGCTTAACGCATTTATAATTATTTATGCCTGCCGTACCAGCACGCAAGGTTTTTTTACACGTAAGTATCTATACCGAGTGTGCCAAATAATCGTATTTTTAAAACAGTGCAGAACGATTTATCATGTACATGACAAATGTTGATTAACAAACAATAGGAACACGATAAATCATCACTTGACAGTTGTCATTCGGAGAAACCAGTATTATTTTAAAGCGACATATCAATTGTGTCGATACGGTAGTTGACACAACAAAAAAACGCGACATGATTTATAACTTTTTCGCAACAATGCATTGTTCCCTTCGCTAGAATTCGTTCTTCTTTCTAATTTTTTTTTAATTTCGCGCCAACTTTTAAATCTGTTCTCCAATTTTTAGTTTATTAACAATGTGTCTAGAGACGAATTCAATTGTCGTTTAGATTTCTCGCACATTATTTATGTGTCGTAAATTAACTACAAATGAATTCATGTCGCTGTTTCCCATTGTAAATCAGAGAACAATATTTCGCGTTGCTGTAAAGAATATTCACATTGCTTACAATTCACCTATGAGTAATCGTGCATCACGTACTTTCTTTTTACCAATCAATCAGTCTTGACTCTTGACATTAATCAATGTAATCATTCCACTGCAATATACATTTTTTTCTATTAAAATAATAGCTGTCGTATATTTTACTACGCCAGAAAAACCACGTTCGCTTTTCGTGTAAACTTTTGTCACCTGCCGCGCCTGAGCAGGCTAAGGCGTCTGACTTCTTCTCCAGGAGCATAGGTTCGGATTCTTATCTGTCAGATTTCTATTTAGCCTCAATAAACTGCGAATTGAGTCTGTCGCCAGGTGGCATCGCAGGTGTATTTACACTTTTAAATCATTTTCAAAATTGAAAAATACGGATTCACTTGCTGCGACCGAAACGATTTGCGATTGCATTGTGCCAGTCAAAATTAGTGTCTAGATTTTAATTAAGGATATTATTTATAAATACATTATTATATTATATAGTTAATTTTTAATTTGACTTGATCGATTTAAAGATAAATCTTTAAAAACAAATTCACAAAATACTATTGAGTTGGTTCTTTAAGATTAATGATTTCGTCACACGGTTATCTTACTATGCTGCAGCGATTATATATTGTATTAAATAACCTAACCAAACCTTGACGTAAAATAAATATCAAAAATGGCGTGCTTCCTACTCTGATGGTCGAGACACTTACCTAGTGTTCTTGAGTTCTAACTTCATTGCAGACCAGCAAGTTACTCCTATTTTCCTAGCACAGGCGTTTTGCTTAATTTCAAAGTAGTAGACATATTAATGTGACACGTATTCTGTGTACACATTTTATTTAAAAAAACAGGTAAACCAGAAAAATTTTGGAAGACACGCTTTCTTCGCACACCTTCGTTATCGATTTTTTTTAACATCACCCATGCAGTATCCAAATATTGAACACTTTTTTTTAAGTTTAAAATAATTTTTCGAACGGCATGTTTTTCAGCTGTTTCTGCGACTTTTGCTTGGTGACATGATTATTAATTTTTGTCGAAAAAATGACCAAATCATGTCAATAGTGTAAAGTCATCCACTTTACGTAAGTAAATTTTGAATGTGTCAGCACTTTTTTACCAACTCTAGCAAGTTAGGAAGGTAGTAAAAAATCAGTAATAAAAAATCCACCTCTTACAATAGACAAACAGAGTTGAATAAAAGCATGTAGAAAGAAATGTAAGCTATCGTGTCCGAAGCTGTGTGTCGTATAGTTTGTTCACCAAATTATTTAATTAAATCAATAACATAACTAATGCATATTCTAAATCGTTTCTAAACCCAATCGATAAAAAAAGGTTTAAAATATGCATTGATAATACGCCACACATTGATAACATATTATAGCTCATATCTTGGAATCGAAAACTTCACTGTGTTCCAGTAAATTTATCGCAGTTATTAATCTGCTCCAATGATACAATCGTACCGATACTAATTTATTTTGATTATACTGACGTATATCTTTTTCCCAGACAAAAGCCATTTTAATGGATTATTATTGGTGAGTACGTGTTCCCGTACATCGATTCGTTTGTTTTTACTATTTGTTTGCGTGACTCGGCTGGATTATAATTATAATCGTAACTCTATAATCAGTATTGTGTTGGAGTTTTATGACCGAGATGAATATCTAATCGTAGATTTTAAATTGCCATTGTAAACGATCGAACAAACTGCAAACGTGAAAGTGGTTCAATCAACTTATGGAAAGGTAATGTAATAATTATTTTTAACTGTATTAAAACCAATTTAATCATATAAATGGTCACAAAATTTGATTTTAATTTTTCCGTGCTCATTTAGCAGTGACCGAGTTAATTTTAGCTTACATCTGATTTGCTTTATAAGAAAAAAAAAATTTTTTTTTGACTTGAATTTTTTGGAATCGTCACTCAACTAGCCCTTGGGCACGTTCCTGAGTGTCGGTGTAGTTTTGTAGCTGTGTAACAGTTATAATAAATTATATTTCAGACATAAAAAGCATCATAACAGATAAAAACAAGAAATAAATAATAAAAAAAATAAAAAAAAGAGAAGAGAAAAATATGCATATATTTTTTTTAAAATAAAAATTATATCTTCCTATGTCGAATTTTTTTATTCGTTAAATTTACAAGTCATCTCGTAGATTACTTATATGATTTTAATTTAATCAATTGTTGATATAAATCATCACATCGGATCATTTGAATTGACGTACCTACACCAGATAAATACATTCGTAGAATAAGGAACTGATTATTTTTTTATTGATAATTTTATTTCATAAAAAATTAGAAAATTATAAAAATAAAATAACGTATTAAATACATATTATATTACCCCAGAAAAGCAAGTAATCACCATCATTTGCGGTCGTACACTTGTGTTCACTTTAGACAAGACACATAAATTTACGGTAATATCGACACCTGTCATGTGATCCACAGCTGTAAAGTTTTTTCTCACTTTTAGTTACAAAACACTATATGAAGCAAGACCCCGAATATAATATGTCGCCAGGCGGCATAGCAGTGCTGCGTTACATCGCTGTAATAGTAAAATACATGTATGTATTAAAATAATTCTAATTTAGTTATAAAATATGTCTAATTTGCGTTAATATAGCGTTTGCGTTAATATAGCACAATATCATTACAATTTACAATACTTCTTGTAAATGTATTAATATTAGTATGTATACAGTTGTAACAGAACTAGTTCACAAAATTTGATAGGTAAATTCTAACTTAAATTATGAATCTAAAATTTTACTAATATCAATAGTGAGAGAGATAGGCTTCTTCAAAGAATACATACACTATCAATAAATTATATTTTATCAAATACTAAAAATTAGCTAACTAACCATCACGCCATTTTTCAGAAGGGTAGGCAGAGAGGATAGAATGCAATACTCTTCTGTCCGGGCAAACCACTTTCTGTTCGTCCACTTTGATACATCTACTCATGCACGCTCTTCGGTTGTTGAAATTCATTCATATTCATTCGCCCATTATACAAATCAAATAAAATGATTAAAACCTTGCAGGATTAAAACAAATAACTTTTATGTACGGTTTTTATAATCCAACATTTTACAGAAAATTACTCGAAAATATTTTTAAAAAATGCAAACTTTGAAGTGGATTATCTCCATAACTTTTGATATTAGAACATGGATGTTTAAATATTATCAACTAATAATTTAGACAGGAATCTATCTGTAAAGTATTGTGGACTATCTCTGTTACATCCTTTATATTATTGATTGGATATGGATGCATACGTGTAGTTAGTTATATAAATAATCGTTTTGAAAAAAAACTTTTCATACGTCATTTTACTTCAGGGAAAAATTGTGAATTAAATCAAAGAGGTTTATATTCAGGGTTTTCCTTGGATCTAAAAATTTTCCGTAAAATCAATGACGTATCTATTGCTTGGTTCGATTCTAACCACGAGATCGTAATGATGTCGTGTCACAGTTCTTTCTTTCTTCTTCAGCCTCATCTCTTCACTGCTGGATAAAGGCCACTTCCATACCCTTCTATCGTTCCCTGTTGTTTTCTTTTTATGGCCCTTTCTTCCCCCCCCCTCCCACAGCGGCTATATTGTCGTCCTATCTCTTTTGAGGTCTTCCAACGCCTCTTTTATTCTCCCATGATCTTCACTTCAGAACTCTGGGAGTCCATTTTTCCCTACAATTTCAGCTTTTCTACACGATCCATGATACCATTACTCTAGTTGTACGCCTTATTGCATCATTTCTTATTCTTATCTCTTAGGTTTATATTCTTTATATATTCTGTGGTTTATACCAATCGTGAATCTCTCCATGGATCGTTGCGTGCATTTGAGTTTTCTACATTTTTTCACGTGTCACAGAATCCGATGTAAACATCTTTACTTAAAATAAAAATGTATGTCCATCCTCAATCATCAAGTCATACTTCGGGCGCAGATGCGGCAATATTAATGTGAAGCTCTAACGCTCTGAGAACTTCCAAGCGGGCCGGCGCACCGACCCGGTAGTGACGCAAGTCCCTGTCGGAACTGACACACTACATCTCTTATTTCCGTCTAAACTGTCTGAAGCATCGTTAGCAGGAACGTGACAGATTGCGAGATGCGGCTTCAGCCTCAACCACCGCATTTAATGTATTACGAATCTTGAAAGATGTCACGTTCGATATTAATTTATCTTAATTTAGCTGCGGTGATTAATTTTTAAATTTATTCACGTCCGGTACTTCTTCAGATATGATAAATCGCATCCTGAAAATGTTCGGATTCTAAATATCAATTTATCCTTTTTCTAGACACTGCTGAATGATCTTTAATTAATTTTCTTTAATTTTTTTTCAATCGACGTAATATAGAAAGATATAAATGTGTTATAAAAACTTATTAAAAATACACTATTTATATTCTAAACTACTTAAGGTTTCGCCAATGATCACCTGATAGATTTCTATTTATCCCAATTTCTTCGGAATCGTCCATTTTCTAAATTAACTTTAATTTTTTTCGCAGCCTGCTTCGAGTATTGAAAACAAAACCAATAATATTATACGTAATTTGCGTAAATTCTGGAATTCTATAACATGACCAATGATTGATTTTTTTTTTACACAACATTAGGCTATGAAATCGAATTATTGTAGCTTTACTTATCACAATAACACCCAGTCTAAAGGAATTTATATTGATTCATTATATTTATTCCATCTTTAAACGTCGATTAGGTAAATATGAAGGGTCATAAATAGTCATATTTAATGAATGAATGAAACACATTTTGGATGATTGTGTGGTTGTGGTTTGTTTTATATAATGAACGATAATACAATATCAAATATGCCTGGTAACGTTACTGACCCCATAATATTATATTCTTAGTTTTGCTCGATATTACGTCAAAATATTAATAAGTTAGCATTCTGGCACGTATTTCAACAACCTAATGTTGAATATGTCAACAGTAAGTTGTTTAGAGACGTGTCAAAATTATCATTTTCATTTAGAAGAGTTTAAAGAAGTAAATATAAAATTATGACGTCATGAGAAATACATTTTTTAACATAAATATTGAAATAATGGGTGCGCTGTTCAAAAAAGCTTCAATTTGTCACAAATAGTTGGCGTTTAAAAATTACAAATTTGCCGCGTAAAATTGAAAAAGTAAAGCGACATTTTACACGTAATTCCAAGTGGCTTTTGTAAAATCTGTAAAAGCACTCTGGCTCTAATGTTGTGTATTCAATGTCACGTGAGATAAGAGGGCTTCATGGACATCATTTATCCTTCTCTCCGCTCTCCCTCTCTCCCCCACCTGTCACACCCATCCACGTCACATTGTGTTCAAATTTTCCAACTGTCTCGCTTATTTTTCATCCTGTCTCCTAAAGAGATTACATCATATACTAACGGCTGGAGCGAATGTCAAGCGAGTTTATAGCGAGATGTACGAAGAAAAATACTTTCTGAGGTAGACTCTACGTATTCGGTATTTTTCTCCAGGCCAGAGATACAAAACGATTTTTATTATCCTGTAAATGGATATTTCTTTAAAAATATTCGATAGTCTTTTCTCATATTACGCATGTATGTCGCACACTCACAGATTCTCAAGATGTAAAGTAACAAGAGTGTCTTTACCGATATTATATAACTATTATGTCATTATCAAACTGACTTATCTATAATTACCAAGCAATTATGTCTCCCTGTTAGATGACCAAATAAAAAATAAAATATAAACATTGTATACATAAATTGTGACGTTTGGCGTATGTCTTGATATTCTCCATAGAATCTTAACACGTAGGTACGTCTCATCTAATTCATATAAGCATATACTAATGATATTGTTGAACTGAGAATACGGGGTTTATCATTGACGTATCTAGGTAAAAAGCTCTTCAACAAAATTTTAGAATACCGCATCTACTAATTTTATCATTCCTCTTCACATTTATGCTATAAATTCATTAAAAAAAATCTACAACCATTAAGACTTGATTATTTATTAGGTTAGATAAATTTGGCAGCATCAGTCTAGTATGTAAATTTGGCGTTTAAATCATGTCAATTTACGAAATGGCTATTGTATTATTGGGTCTGGGTATTACGGTTTTTATCTATTGCATTATTGGGTCAAAAAATTAAAAACTGTGTCCTGTTGCCTAATTTTTACTATAAATTTATTGGACTTGACCATTGATATTTTTCCGACACCGTTTTTGTCGGTAATATATTTTTTAATATTCCACCCCTAGTTTGCTGCTCCTTAGAATTTGCCACCTTTACTCACCGACCTTACAAGAATAAAACAAAAACCCAACGCATTTATATTTTTATATTTATTTTATATTATTCTAAACAACTATTAAGTGTTCTCTTTTTTTAAGATTTATTTTTAAAAACCTATCATTATACATTTTAGTTACTGCCGTCTTCCTAAGTACAGCGAAGAAACCTGTTAGTCGTTCACAGAAGCTTAAACGAATAACCGGTTTCAATTTAAATTACAGTGTACAGGGATGAAATATTGGAAGTAGGAACTGTAGGCGCGTTCAGAATTAATAATTTAAAGGAAATTTTAATCGGTTACCTAAACAAATTTAAATTGATATCATATTTTAAATATTCGGCGTTTTGAAATTAAAATTGATTGATTTATGTTATAATTATTATTCACAAGAATAATACGTAAGCTTACTTGTAAAAGCAGTCGATGTTCTGTGGAATTCAATATTTTAAAAAACATATTTTAATCATAAAATTATTTTTAGATTAACAATTAAATATTTCAAGCATTCTCAATTTTTTTGTAGTTGTTTTATTTATATATTACGGTTTTATTTAATACACTATTCAAAACAATACGATGCTTAAAAATACAGTTGCTTATATAATAAAATATCTTTATTAATTCCGTTTTCGGTTTTTAGTGAAATATTTCAATAATTCCAAAAAGTAATATTTTCTGCCAAGTAATTTGTACATATATACATTCAAATTCTGGTAAACAAGCATTGATTCACTAATTCAATGTTTCCTCCACGAATAAGCTCGGTTCCATTGTGCAAGTTAAGGAATTAAAAGTGCATACTAACGCCACCTGTCGGAGAGTAGTAGAACGACAGTCGCATATATCATTAAAATCTTGTAGACACACGAAAGTTATTTTAACTCATTGCTTCGGTTTCAAAACTGTTGAATATGAAATAAGAATTACAAGAAAATGTTTAAATAAATGCTTATATGATAATTATGTTAAATTATAAAATATCAATTTAAAAAAAAAACTTTCGGTAAATAATTTAAATGATTTCACTGTTTTTATGATTGCTGGATAAAATATTTTATATAAATTATTAATAAAATATACCGAAACTTTTGCAATCCGCCGATAACCAAACATTGACGACCCCGCGGCAACCCATCAAGACATATCCATCTATCTGCCATCCCTAGACGTGTGGATAATGAAAATGTCTTCCGCGCGTGATTGGATCCCGTCATGCACAGACTTTTAGCGATGCTGGATGGAGGTTAATGTCTAGAGACATATGGGACAGGGGTGGGTAACGGCAGGCCATACGACCGAATAATATTTCCCAACTTACGTTTTTTAAAGAAATAAAATTTTGGATATAATTTTAGTCCGTATTAAAAATTTTAGCAATAGCACAGACACGTAACTATTAGTCAAAACCACTTGTTCTGTATTGTTCGGGTGTATCACATTCAAAATTAGCCTACACTGTCTCAGGATATACGTATTTTAAATAGGGTGGACACTATATAAACTTTGATACTGATTGCAGCAATAATAGTTTATTGACTATTAGTTTTTATAACTAATTTAGAAATAATAAATGCTAAAGACTTACCGAGTATCAAACGAATAAGAAAATGAAGTTTTATTACAAAAATGATTAGATAAAAATAATTTTAAAATTTTTCGTTTCTTATTCATTTCCATGCTCAATACGGATACATCCAATAAGTGGAACATACGTTTCTGTTTTAACAATATTTATTTCTTAAAGGCACTTTAGTGAGTGCAAAACCTATAATTTTACATTTAAAAATTTAAAAATTATTAATTGTTTCAGCAAATTCTATTAAATATTAATATGTATATTTCCAAAAATACGTGTGTAATATGATTAATACTAAGTATGTTTAAGAATCGAGTTATGTTCTCACTAATAAACAAGATCTTGAGTTACAGGAGTGGCTATATATATTACCTGTATAAAACATGATCGATCATGATAATATTATAATGAGATTTAGATCATGAGTGAATTATTATACTATGGACTGACAACTAGAAACGTAATATAAAAATTATAATAATAACAATTTATATCTCAGTTAACAGTATATTATTAAATATATATATATATATCTATATATCTATATATATATATATATATATAATATATATATATATATATATTATTTTAAATACTTATTTGTATTTTGCGACAAAATTTAAAAATATAATAGTATTTGAAATGATAGATAAGATATATACTCGTAATAAATGATTCGTATAGACGAAGCTAAGTATATAAGAATGTAAGTATAGCAGTTTACTCGGCTTGCAACCTATCATTGGCTGGCTTAAGTGTTAACTTTATACAATGTTATGTTTACCAATTCCATCCTTGATCGACCAAAATCTATCAAATTTGGAATTTTTTATATAATACGGTATTTATGTACCTAGCTTCACTTTATTCAATACAAACTTACGCTATCGCTATCCATGGCTGAAATTTGTCATTCTCGTGAAAAAGAATGAAACATGAAACAGAATTTGTCATTAGCCGCTGGTAATGAGACTTATATTTGTTGACTAGTGTGTGGAGAAATATTTTTTTATGTATATATGAATATTTATCCGAGTCATTATCATTAACATATGCACTAGAATATGACTGAAAATTATATTATATATTTTTTAACATAATCAAAATATTATTTTTGCATTGTTTAATATTTTTTGATACGTATCCGATGTATAATGCGAATAAATATATGATTCAAAAATAATAAAATATTCAGGTGTGCGGAATGCGGAAATTTTTTGAATATTTTGGTATCCTGTCAAAAGCATAACATCAGAAGGGAATGTAATTTCTTTCGACTTGTTCGTACTCGCGGGTAGACGCTGACGAATGCCTTAAGCCACCTTTCCTTAGCAATGCGGTGAGATGCGAATATCTTATTATCGTACTACTGCAGATTCACGAAATGCCTCCGGCATAGTTTTAGTAACATGACTGTAAAAGTAAAAATACTTGCGCGAACAATATTCGTAAAAGTGATTTTAAATAATGTCTTATAAATATATCATTAACAAATTGTACAATTTACTGTGGAGAATTTTAAACCTTAACTAAACGCATTTTTTTCATTTGTTTCAGTTGGATGCGAAGAAGAGTCCGCTAGCGTTGCTGGCGCAAACATGCAGCGCCATCGGAGCCGACTCGCCCAACCCTAAGCTCGTCTCGGCTGCTGAGAAGGCGAGTCTCAAGTCCAGCCACAAGCACTCTGCCGATAGTTCAAGGGACAAGACGTCTCCTTCTTCGTCGATCAGCAATAACTCCAATAGTGATATTCCCGTGAAAGCTAGCTTTAAACCATATGAGTCATGTTTAACATCTAGAGACAAAACTAGATCTCCCGACGATATTGCACCCAGTGGACAAAGAGTTAGAACACCAGTGTCATCCAAAGGAAGTGCCGCGAATACTCCGACGCAAGCGAGGTGTCCTAGCAACCATAGTTCATCCTCCCAGAGAACATCACCTCCTCATCAAAGAAAGTCGCCGTCTGAAAAGTCCGGCGATAGAAATAGCCCATCGCAGAATTCTCCAATAAACTCGAGACAAAACGGTGATAGCTCAAATTCGAACGGATCCCTCCATAGTCCCTCAGCCAAAATAGGTTACACCCCGAGTGTTTTAAGTTCGGCCAACGACCCGGCCGTTAAGGATTTACCATTAGGGACGTTCAAGCCGGGACAAGGGATCCCGGTGACGTCCTCGGCGTTCATGGGAGGATTCCCCGGCCAGGGATACTCCCTTCCGGCGGATCTCATGGCCGGAGGTCTGTTCGCCGCGCAGCACCACGCCGCTCTCAAGGCGGGAGCGCTCAACCCCTACTTGAGCTACGCGAGGCTGAAGGCCGGACAGGCGGAAGCCTGCCGAGACCCCTACTGCACCGGATGCTCGCTGAGCGCCCACCTGTTGGCCGGCTACAAGCCCGGGGCGTGCCCGGCGGGCTGCGCCCAGTGCGACCACGCCAAGGCTCCGGTGTTCCCCCCGCCGGGACACCCCGCGGCCGCCTACGCCCACGCTCAGCTGGCCGCCTTGGCCGCCGCCTCGCAGCTGCCGTACGTGTGCAGTTGGGTGGCCGGCGACTCCGCCTACTGCGGGAAGCGCTTTGCCGGATCCGAAGAGCTGCTGCAGCACTTGCGAGGTCACGCCGCCGCTCTCGGAGACGGAAACTCCGGACTCGGTTCTTTGGGAGGATCTCTGAGCGGGCTGGGCAGCGGCGGCTCGCATCCCTTGCTGCCCCGCGCCTACCCTACGCCTCCTCTGAGCCCGCTGGCTCCCCGCTTCCACCCGTACAGCAAGCCGCCCCAGCTGCTGCAGCACCAGCTCCCCTTCCCGCTGCCCCCGCACCTGGCCGCCTACTTCTCCCCGTACCCCCTGTTCGGGCCGCGGGGCCTGCACCCTTGAGGCCCCAGCGCGCTCCGCCCCCCCGACCGCGGTGGCGCTGAGCGTTGATCAGCGAAACCCAAGCCAAATATGTGACTGTGGTATATAAACTCGACAAAGCACTGTACATATGAAATATATTCAACTTTCGATTTTAGTTAACATGCACGCTTCACACAGCTGTAGGTCCTCACGCAGTGCGTCGGTTTCGAATGGGCGCAGGCGCTTGCAAACACATTCTGTAAAATAAGTCTGTACCAGTTAAACTCAATCATCGGCGTAAGAAGTTTTTTTCATATAAAATTCGGATGAGCATCATCGTGTGTATAGATATAGTCGTGTGAAAACGGCCTTAAACTATTCGAGAGGGTGGAATGTATAGGAGTAATCGTCCAGGAAGGATTGTGAAAATGTGATAAAACTCGAAGACCTAACAAAATGTAACTACTTGCGTGCGTGCATTTACATAGCAAGCACATTATTGGAGAATTCATTTAAAATATAGATAAATGTAAAAATAATATTTGCAAATTAACACAGAATCAATATTTAAAGTTTTCATTTAATATATTGTAAGATTAAATGGGGAAATTTTGTTGTAATGATTTATTTTAACTAATTATGAATTGTTAAAATAATGACCGCATCTACTAGTCCAGACGGTGTTACGTAAATCTCTCGAAACTGTCTTCTATATAACATATCTCATCCACGCTCATATCTGTTACAGTTGTTAATATGACTTATTTGAAGGAGTTACATAATTATTATTGTACATATTGTAATATTTTTAAAAATTATAACTATCTATATAAATAAATTATTGATTTAAGAGCGGAAATTAGTTTGAAAGTTGCGTAACTGTGGAAGTAATATTTTGAACAGCGAGATAAAAAAATGGACTTGATCATTTAATGTACCATTTTGACTTGTTATTAAAATGTCAAAATTTGCTTAAGTATCTAAATAATGTTATTAGACAGTTTTTAACACTCAGGAAATCTAATAATCAAATTTTCTCAGCATTGATATCATTAATGTACGTATGATATAAATTTCTCAAAAGATTCACATAATTAGCATTTTTGATATATGAATTATTTAAAACAAAATATTTGAAGGTTATTAATTAAGTTTACATTAAAATTATTTCGTAAAATTTTGGCATATTATGTAAAAAAAATTGTCAGTTTTTTTTATGAATATTACAAAAAATACATGTCTTTAACTTATAAAATATTTCATATTGCTTTTGGTACGACTTACTTGTCGATAGATATGTACAAATATTAAAAGTTCTTCTGTTTCATACTTGTTTTTCAAGTTAGTTGTTTTTTTTCCTATAAACGCATGTATGTTTGTAGATGTTTTACCACGAAAATGCCATTTCTATACGTGTATACATTTTATTAATTGCATATCTCACCGAATTTTAAATTAAGATATTTAAAAAACATTGCTATTGGTATTATTTTACTCATGTTCTTGGGTAATATATTAGTGTTCAAGAACTCAAAGAAAACACCTGAAAGTGTAGAAATTGTTTGTTTAATGTTTTTTAAGGAATAACGTAAGTCATAAGTGTGATGTTGGAACCTAACACGTTGTTGTGCCTATTTCAATAAAAACAACCTTTTTTGTGATTTTTTTAATAATGTAAGTGATTATCACATTACTTTATCCACGAATCATTTTTGTACATACATAACAAAAACACGTAAATACGTAATAAAAAACATTGAATCATCCAGCAATCGCTCTGTACTGTAAAAATTGAAACAAAATTTGATGTTCAATCGAATTGTTCTTATTATGTAATTGGATTATTTCACTTGGTAAATTATTAATTTAAAAGTATGTAAATTTTTCGTCGGCTAACTAAAATAAGCACAGTTTATCGTTATACTTTATAATTTATGGTTATATTATTATCATTATTTGTTGTTTAAAGTCATATAAATAAATGGAAAAATATTATTTCAAATTATTTTATGTTTTTCTTGAGTTTCCTCCCGATCCTTAGAACACCCAAACAATCAATAGATTATTTTGAAAAATTTATTGATTTCACCTGCAAAATATACACATCTGATGGTGTTAATTATCCTAAAGAAACATATTTAAAATATTTATGAGAATCATATTTCAAATATTAGTGACTCTTTGGTTAAGGCAAAGAATATAAAAACTCCTAACTAATTCTAAAAAATCGTATAATATTACATAAAATATGAACATCAAAGTTCTAGTATGTACAGTGTTCTAGTTAAAAGGCTTCATAATCAATTGATTTGACGCTGTAATCCTGAAAATATTTTTTAAAGCCACAGCAAAAATCAAGGCATTTCGCACAAATCAAAACAACGCTTTTAATTTGACGTTTAGCAACGAAGTTAATAAAATATTTGTTATCATTTTATTAATCAATTTATACAGTTACATAAAAATTAGCATTATTATAATAATAATTGTTGTTTGTTTGCACAAGATACAATGATGGAAATTACACAAAAATCTCAAATTTTCTCAACTGACAAATTATTGATTTTAATTCTCTACTCTAACAAGTAATTTAAGCACCAGATCACAAACGAGCGTCACGGCCACTACACCAACAAGCCAATAATGATGCTTTACTTATTCATTATATTTTAGCGTCTCCACTGTCGAACAGGGTTCCATTAACATCCCTTAACAATAGCAGTTACTTCAATCAAATATCCGGATGTTAACTAATATCGAAATAAGTATGCCTATAAAAAAGAAATAATTTATTCTAGGAAGGTTGTTATAAAAAGGTCCGTTATTCAACAATGTTATTAAGATGTTTATAGATTATCTGTTTTGTGATACAAAAATGCAAATTTTATTATCGTTTCCGAAACTAGATGGTTTTATCAGATCGTTAAAATGGATATTAAACATCGTTATGAGAGAAAACGACGCTTAATAATCAAAATTAATTCTTAATTATTTTCGGTTGGCTTAACATTTTATTCGCCAACAACGGTAACTTTTTATTATTTTTACAGCCAATTATTTAGATATGCAAATTGCTCAAAGTGAAAATTGTATCATTAAGTGGAAGTATTCTCATTTTATTGCTACCATAAATAAAATTTTCTCTGAACGCCTCGTGCTTCAGAGGATGATTTACACGCCTACATTTGTAATTTATGGATATTAATATTTAGTCGCCTAAAACAGACCTTAACAAGTTCATACAATACATCGTCTTGTTATAAACAAATTAAATAACGTTTTCAGATAATATACTGAAGGTTTTATTTATTAAACGAGATAATCGATTCTTTGTTCGATTCTTTTCTTCAACGGGGCCAATGCAATTGGTCATACATTATCAATTATGGACATTTATCAAATTTCTGACAAAAGAAATATATATTTTAAAATGCATACATAATACTTATTTATGTTCCTCGTGACTGTAAGCATTCAACTCAGGTTACGAATAATTTATATGGGAAAATTGAGGATTTTTTCAATCCTCCATCATCATAATCATTTGTGCACTATGGTAAATCCAGATCAAAGGCTGCGTAGTTATTCTCTAAGCTCCCTATTACAAGACGAATCTCTCCAATTTAATCCGAAGTCAAAAGACTACGTGTATCTACTAGTTTATTTACTATACAAATGTATTAACTGCTTTTGGCCTAATGAGTCTCGGTTCCTTTGAACATAATTTCAAAATCCTACATCAATGAAATATAATCATCGTTTTTTGTGTCATAACAGAAAAATAGAGCATTTTCCGGTACCTACGTAAAATGGTATGTTCCATCTTATATTAATTTGGATTTATCATGAAGTATATAAAAATCAGAAATCAGTTGCGGCCCTCGTCGTTGAGTAAGCATAACACCGGATTTTCACACCAAGGGTTCCGGGTTTAATTCTCGGTGAGGTCACAAATTATTTTATATTTTAATTTTTGAAGCTACAAAACGACATGAGTCCTAAATACTGACCAAACCTTACCGGAAATCGAACCCAGAATATTATTATTTAAATGTTTCAGGATGGATTTTTATTATATTTCGTTTTTCTTGTCACTCTATTTACTTAGTTTTTGCACTGAAGACTGCAGTGATAGGTCCAGGATCAGTCCGATTCAATTGCAAACAAAAGTAACCCGACGAATATTTTGAGTATGTTCATTTTTTTTAAGGACAAAATACTGGATTTATATCCCCAGGAAGACATCATTAACCAATAAATTCTTCATACATATCTCATTACCGATGGCGACATCTATACTGGATTATGAAAGTGACAAATTTGATTACAGGTGGTGGTAGTAAAAATACAACTTACGTATGAAAAAAAAGTGTGCAAGTAAAACACATATACAACTTCGGAAAAGTGAAAATGGTGAACCTTACATTGTGTAAAGTGATTGTGAACGTTACACTTTAGCCAGCCGTACGATAGGTCGTAAGCCCTATGATTATCAAAAAATAAGGCTTCCATACCTACTTTCCCATATAAAAATATAGCTTCGTCTCTATGAGACATCTATAATGTATCTTGATTAATGATGTCCCCATGGATAAAATCCAGCTTTGGGTTCTTAAAAAATTTGGACACACTAAAAAATTCTCTGAAGTACATCATAATTGAATATTTTATGCCTGAATCTACATATATATACGGACACTACGTGTCCAGTTATTCATACTCAACCAGATGTTAGTATATGTGATTAATTTTATTGAAAAAAGCGCCAAAATTTTGCTCTCAGGCTTGTTATATTCCAAGCCGGCCCTGTGTAAGTTCTACTCCAATGTGCAGCGTGAATAAATGTCTCAGTTAAGATGTATTTTAAAAAAATGTGATTTTAAAAAAAACTTTCAAAATTACATGCAATATTTAAAAAATATTCTTGTTCATCACTCGGTAACAACATTATCCTCTTGTTAAAATCGCTTGTTCGTATAATTTTCCTTACGCCTGAAATACATAATTCATACTTATTATTTTAACGATCTTGGCAAGTTTACGTACTATAAAATATAAATTACCTATTCGTAATGTAATTTATAATATAATATCGTAGAATTACCATTCATATTGAACGTTAATTTTAATTTAAAACCGAGCACTCGTAATTGTAATTAAACGTTTAAAATATGCAAATTAACTTGTTCTTAAGTTTATAGCTAAACTTTTATGCTGGTAATTATTTTATATGTTTTATTAAGCGGATGACGTTACCTCACAAAATACTACAAAACCTAATTAGATGGAGATTTTAAATACACTAAACATTTAATAATATTATTTTTGAAATGCTTATGGAATATAGAAATGCTTTTATTTAATTTTATAAATAAAATACTTGAATTCTAAAAACACACTCATAAATAATATCTCATTTCAGTTCGCTTCACCTACCCCAGAGCTTTTTGCCAAAAAAATACCCCTACCCACCGCGCACCACCCTGATCTACCCGATTAGATCGATAAATTGTGTGTTTAAGTTAGTTATTATCTATACCTGATGATGAGAGGGACTGCTCCTCTTGAAACTATAGAAGTAATTGATAACTCATATTGTGTGTGTATTACAAAGTTAAAAATAAAACATACTTTATATTAAATAAAACAACTTAAAATATTAATGACGCTTTACGTGATTTTCCCAGGTTCCATAAATCAAGTGTTTCAGTAGTATCGACACGTATCCTCTACAAATATACATTTTTGATACCTGTAGGACAGCCCTGACAATACATCCCTAATACATCGTCAGATGGGCCCTATTCAGAGCGGAATGATAAAGTGTGCCATACATTATTGACCAAAGGCGTTTTTATTGTGGGCTGACAGTCCGCCAGCTACTGTTAGCAGGAATTTACATTTATAATGTTCCGACATTATTTATGGGACGATCTGGTCTCCAACGCGGGTTTTTTTGTGTTTTTTTTTTGTTTAATTTATTATATACATACAAACATAAGTGCATTCGAAGTAGAATATTTGGGTTAAATATTGGAAACAACTTTATATTGTTTATAAATGAAATATTTATTTTAAAATATTTTTTATCTAAGCTTTGTACTACGCACACAATATTTGAATATTTATCATTACAATATTTTCGTGAGGAGTAGTGCCTCTTATCATCAGGTATAGTACGCACACTGAATTATTTTATAAACTCATTCTTGTCCTGTTTTTTTTAATACATAAAATAACAGGAATATTTGGTTACATGTATATCCAATAGATACATGTACCTATATCAGAATACATCAATTGCCACAAACATAGGTTGTGCATTATTGTAATTTATTTATAGTGAAATTTCATTTATTACATACATGTGTCTATGAATAAATACATACATGTCGCTTTGTGATACACAGTCGATTCTGTTGCCGGATGTATCATAAGAAATATCGTTGCGGGATTCACTGCTTCTGTCACTTTATCTCTTTCTGGCGCTGTACCTGCCAGATACAGAACAGCTCCTCGACAGGTACACTTGTTTACAGTTTATTCTCACCAACTTAATCGTAAGTGTATTATTCCATCACCAACATAATCGTTATGTACTGATGGCTAAAGAGGAAATACATACATGGCATGGTGGCGTAGATAATTATATTCCCAATTCCTTCCTCTCTTTCATTTCTTTTTCCGCTTCTTGTTGATCTGTTAATCTAGTCTGGCAGTGGCCAAGTTGCTACTCTTGTAACGTCAGGATCCAGCTGTCCCTCCATATTTCAGGCGGTGTTCATTTCATTAACTGCAATGTAAGGGATTCTGGAATTAACCATTCTGTTTTCACGATCTCTCCAGAGTCTTCTTCTCGCTCTGCTCCATCTCACAATATCTTCGGTGCGACAGGTCCACTGCACATTCGATTAATTTTATGTAGTCGTGATAATCCATATTAATTCGGTTCTATTATATAAATACACTATTTATTAATAAAAAATAAATATAACTTAGATAAAGCAATTAATTTTCTTTTATTTAATTTAAAAAATCAATGTGGTTTATACAAACTTTGCGTTTTTTTTAAATTATTTTGCCTAACTACAAATTTAAATATTATCTATTTTTTTCACTCTCCTGCAAAATTGATCCAAAATTGACCCAAAGACAAAAATCTCTTGATTTTGACTTGCGTTACCTTTCTATGGGATATGTAATAGAGTATTTATAGTTATTGAATTCAATTTATTGTCAACTGTATTTTTAAATAGTAACTAACGATCTTGTGTTTTTGTTAAAAACGCCATAGTTTCATGTATTATTTCACATTATTATTAATTTAACAAGACGTCAAGATACCCTTCATAAGAAGGTCATTAGAGCCGTATTTTTCATCGAATAACTTTTTAATAGCCCGCCGATTTATTACCTACCGTTCTGCATACAAATAGCATTTTACTACGGGACCCCGGGCATACAAAAATATAATTCAGGCATGTTTACGAGCCGAAGGCAATTTGGAGAAAAAACTAACGATTGGAATGAGATTAGTGCTCTATAATTTGTGTGGTACTAAAGGAGTTGTAAATTATGTCCACCTAATCCAATCTATAAAACCTATAAATATCAGGTATACATCGGGTCGGCTGTACATTATGATATGAAAATTACAAAGTTAATAAACAAAATGCTTTAGGGCCAATTTATTTCATCGGCAGGCATGAAATATTTTTACGGGTCGTTTGAATGTCATTTTTAGCAGTGTCGTTTAAAAATTACGACAGTACTTACGTATAAACTGTATTTTTACGCGACAATTACATTTTTTATCAACGATTAATATTCAAATATTTTTCTGTATTTTTTTTAAACACCAATACGGTAAAATTTATTATTAGCACCGTTTTATTCAATGAAAAGGTGCCAGAGAAAAACTTTTTTCTCAAACCTGGACTCCCTTAATGAAACGAATCTAGCCTTATTTATTTATTTGAAACAAAGCTATTACAGAAAGAAATAATTATTGAAATTATAATATAAAATTTTAACCATGCAAGTTTTTATAAACCTTGAAAAGTTTTTTGTCTTGATAAGTTTGTTTTAGATCACTTTTGAGTTTTATTAAGTGAGATAATAAATAATTCTCGTAACTAGTAGTGTTTAATAAAATTCAAAAGTGGTCTTACAGAATTGTTTAGTTTATTGTCTCACTAGAGATATCTGTGTTGAGACAGGCAAAGTTTACAATTATAACTTACTTATATGCAAGTACAAGCAAATTTTTATTATGTATTACACAAGAAAACTTCTTAAACCTTGGCAAACTATTGACACCGAGATCATGAAATCCAGCGCATAAAATTAAAGGAGATGTTGATAGTACCCGAAAAGATAATTAGAAAAATTTTCTACAAACAACTCATTGATATTTAAACTCTATTTCCTTAAGTCTTTATATTTTGATGAGATAATAATAATTAATTTGCCATTAACACTTTTTCTAATTTATAAAATTTCTAATTTGTTGTAATTTATGTTGTTTCTAACTTAGTTAAACCTAACTGTATGTTATATTCTGCGTGTAGTTTTCTGGGATATTCTGCTCCTGTATATCTGACCTCTCTCTAGCTGACGCGACGTTTGGGATCCCGTTGCAGGGTCTATCATCAGGGTTAATGTGTTTTAATGTATGTTGATGATGTTGTGGTTAAGTATTGGCTTATAATTACTCTTCTCTTGTAAATGGATTATTAATGACAGTTTGTGAAAATTCCAATATTGAATTTCTCAAAAGTCACAAATTAATCTTGTTTCTTTTGAATAAAACATTATTTAAATAATAAAAAAAGTTCTTTAAAATATGCAAAATAATATGTATTATATAATTGTATCCTGACGAAGGAGACATGGGCTCTGAAAAATGTTGATAGTTTTCAATACACATGTTGTGAAAACCAAGTTTATTTTTATTTATTATTATAATAAAAAAATGATTCATTTAAAAAAATAATACTTATCACATTCATTTGTGTCGTTAAATACTCACAGAATGGTTAAAACTTTTATTTATTGATGTATAAAACGAATCATTATAACTCTCATCAACCTAGGTACCTAGGTACATAGGTAAAGATACACAATATTTGTTGAGCATATTAAATTTTTTTCCAAGAACATAATTACAGCATTTTTGTTCCAGAAGAGATATTCACCGATCGAGAAATATTATAGATTGTGTGGTTGTCGGTTTGGGTGGAATCAGTAAGCATTACATTATGTTCTCACAAGCAAGCCAATGACAGGCTTTGTAAGCCCTGTAAGCACCCAGACTTCCACATCTACTTCCCTATTCAAAATAACTTCTCTATAAGACATCTATAATATACTTGACCTATAAATATCTTTTCTTGTTATGAAACTATATACTATATTACTTAATAACTTGTTTTTGCAGAGTACTTGGTTTATTCTCTTGACCTTTGGATCTGATGTTTTGACATGTATATATTCGCCCACCTAACCACCAGGCCAAAGGCTATTATATGACTTCTTTTCAAAACCGATTGATCTCTCGATGGGGATCTTAAATCACAGTCTTAGCTCGGAATCACGGATGCTAAATGCACGTTTCCTATAAACAACAAGCTTGAATTATAAAATAGTACTGAAAAGCGTGATATCTTGCGGTCGAATTACGGGTGGAGTACAAGTCTGGGTGTTGTTATTTGCATTTCTCACTTCAAGCGAGTATGGCTCCTCAATATTCGTAATCATTGTTCAGTTAATTTTTGACAGCTGTTTTGCTTGCACGTGTTTTGGCTCGTCTTCGATTTTTGCCTATTCCAAAAAATAGATCAAAGAATTTGTATCAAATTTTGTGTGAAAAACAAAATTAAGTAAGCGGACGCATCCCAAATGTTGACTGTGGCATATGGTGAAGCTACCTTGGACCAAAGAAACGTTTATCGGTGGTAAAAAATGTTCTCAGAAGGCCGAGAAGATGTGAACGACGAAGAGTGTGCCGGACGCCCGAACACGTCAACATCAGACGAAAACATTGATGAAATTAAGAAAATAGTATTGGCCAATCGTTGAATCACCATTAGAGAAGTTGCTGAGGACCTAAACATATCGATTAGCTCGTGCCATTTGATTTTTACCAATGATTTGGGCATGAGACGGGTTGCCGCGAAATGCGTACCAAAATTGTTCAATTTCGACCAAAAACAGCATTACATTAACATTGCTAAGGAGCTGTTGTACTCTGTCCGCAACGACCCAAATTTGCTCCAGAGGGTCATAACTGGTGACGAATCATGGACTTACGATTATGATGTGAAAACCAATGTTCAATCATCCCAATGGAAGCTGCCGCACGTGCCAAGACCGAAAAAGCGCGCCAAATTCGGTCGAATGTGAAGGTTTTGCTTACAGTTTTCTTAGATTTCAGGGGCGTGGTGCATCATAAGTCCTTGCCACAGGATAGAACGGTCAATAAGAAATATTACCTGCAAGTTATGCACAATTTGCGCGAAGAAATCCGCCGGAAACGCCCGGATTTTTGGAAGAACAAAAATTGGCTTTTGCACCATGATAACGCCCCTGCTCAAAACATCGTTGCTTGTGCGCAAATTTTTGGCCCAAAACAACACACTTATAATGCCGCAGCCACCGTATTCCCCAGATCTGGCCCCCTGTTACTTTTTCTTGTTCCTGAAACTGAAAAGGTCCATGAAAGGACGACACTACGCTATGATTGAGGAGATAAAGACGGCATCGGAGCAAAGGAGCTCAACAAGATCACAAAAAATGATTTTTTGAAGTGGTTCGAGGATTGGAAAAAACGTTGGCACAAGTGTATAATATCTGGTAGGGATTACATTGAAGGGGATAACATAGATATTCATGAATATATAAATAATTTTTGAAAAAACACAAAATTCGCGTTACTTGTTGAACAGACCATGTATGAATGTAATGAACATCAAACAAATTTTGATGAAAAAACAGGACGAATATCAAAAAAGATCAATAATAACTTGGACGAATATTGAGGGTCCGCTGTATGTAACATAAAAGGAACACAAACGATTTGGAGTACTAGGAGCTATACCTAAATTATTTATCTCTTCATTACTAAGAGCTATGATCACAATCCATTTCCACATTTGCTTTTGAATAATAAAATGACTTATTGATAGGTAAATAGTTTATCACACAAATCTAATCATTATATAAATCAAAATTTCGTTATGTGTCTGCCTGTAACATCCTGTTCGTAACTTCTCTTATGGCAACTCTTTTTTTAATTTTTTAAATATAAATAAATAAATACTTATTCTTTAGGAACCTACAAGTAAAAGTACATCATTATTGATGGATTATAGCTTATCAATTATTGTTCTTACACAAAAACCCAATCACGAGGCAAGGTGGTTGGCGAACGAATGCGCAGCCCTTCCGAAACATCCTGTGCTGCTACCGCGCCGGCGAGCGATACTTGGGTACATCTTAAAGGGTACAAATTAATGTTTCTTCATCGAAATATAATTAAGATTCATGGTGATATCCATCAAGATATAGGAATTATTCGAATACTGGTAATGAACGTAAACCATGCGGTCAACTAAACTTAGTAGATTAAAGAAAACTATTATATGTGATTAAACAAAAACTGAAACTCTTCCATCGAAATAAAATCGAACTGCATTCTTTTGCAAAAATAAAGCATGATCAAAATATAAATTTGCGACTTGCTAAAGCATTTGATACGTGGGTCTAGAGACGGCTTCTAAAACTTATCTGGAATTATAGGGTTACTAACTATAATAAGGTGATCCGCATGGAAGGGGTAAAGTTGAAAACGAAATATTTTGGACATATAACCACATCCCGTCAACACTGTGACAACAACAGTGATTACTTATATATATAGAGTGGAGACAATGACGCTTATAAATAAAAGTGTAGAAAAGCTCAAATGCACGCAACGATCCATGGAGAGATCTGTGCTTGGTATAAGTCTATTATGAAATGATGAAATTAAGTGTAGAGCTAAAGTAGTGAATATCATGGATCATGGCACGTTGCAATACAGGATGCCACAAGATGGATTCCCAGAGTTCTGAAGTGAAGACCTTGCGAGAATAAAATAGGCGTTGGAAAACCTCAAAAGAGATGGGACGGTGGTAAAATCACTGTAAGGGAAGAGAGAAGAAATGACTGCAACAAGCATACAAGAGGAAAGGAGGGAAGGGTATGGAAATGGCCTAATCCGCAGTGGAGAGGTGAAGGCTAAGGAAGAAGAAGATCACTTCCAGATTTTAGATTTCGCATCTCATTGTTTAAGTCAAAATTGAGATCAGAGAAAACCCTGGGAGACAAAAGTTATCTAAAGCAATAGTTCGAGAAGTCCATAGTTCAACTATTCAAATAACGCATATAAAATAATTATTATCTACATAATCGGTAACGTTCGGTAAACGAACAATTCTAAAAGAAGAAGAATCACAGTTAACGATTGTGATTTAAAGATAACCGTGATTGACTGACTCATCATTAGCGTATAAGAATCTGTAATTGAATCTTTGTAATTGTATAATAATAGATTGATGCTCGGAAAATATTGCGTAGAATTTCTGGACGGTTGTGTAATTCGATGCCGAAACAACCCACGACCAAGCAGGCAACCGTAAGATATTTTATTGCAATCTATTGAAAATCTACAGCCATAAAAGTTGCCACCGAATGATTATGAACCCATCAGTACGTGCCCCGGGGGACGTGTGGTCGAAATGGAAGGCGACCAGTTTAATAAATTATGAATATGTACAAAAAACAAAGAAGCTGCCAATCTTTATTGGTTTTGTTTTCGTGTTATTGGGTCGTGATATATTTTGTTATTTTATCTCTAAAAATCGGGCAATGAGCAACGTTTCATATTACCATATGCAAGTATACTTCATTTCCCTGAAAATTCTTAACGATATTTTTACACAAAAACAAAGTAAATTATATCTACCCATGGACCACAGAAACCTCAAAGGATGCCTAAAATGTTAATGCATGGACAATATTTTCGAAGCAGCGGTAATGGCATGGCAAAGATTGGCAAGATACCCAAGATAGCTTTCGTCTAGCATTGGATTTACAATGGATGATGAAGATAAAAGTTATGTTAATAAATATATACAAGAATAGGCAGTATCGCAAGAATAGTAAAATAAATAATAAAAGGGAAGAATGAAAAAATCTTACGTCATAATTTTTGTATTTTTACTCATTCATTAAATGAGTTAATAATGAAAATTTAACCTATTTGAATGGAGGCCGGTGCGATTTAAAATTCTTACATTCCTTTATTGTGGAAGACATTGCTTTGAATCTACATGATTATACAAAATATTTAAAAATATGTTTAAGAAAAAAACTTTCTAAAAATTTTATTATTAGTAGGTAGTATTAGTAGTATGAGGTAGTAGTAGGTATATCTCAAGGGTATAGAAACAAAACCGCCACTATGCAATCGACGGAAATAGAGGGTGATATATTTGGCATTGATTTAGGTATCTGGAATAGTTTTGACAGTTGATACCGTCTATTAAAAACATATATATATTTATAAATGTTTAAGAATCATTTTATCAAAAGCATATCAATTTTAAAATCTCCTCTAAGGCTATAAAATCACTTATAAATATGTTTATGTCAATATCTTCAATTGAAATTGCGTTATGTATTAATTAAAAATAAACCAATAAATGCCATATAATTTGATAAAGTGGCTAACAATTTCCTTTCCTTCCATCATCTTTTGTCCCGGATAAAATTGTTGACACATAAAAATCAATAACCACGTGTACGCTTCGCACACCTCCCCTATCGATAAGATCTCCCCTCCTCCCGTATAGTATAAGCGAGTGTTTTTGATAATAAATTTGATAGTAATCTCCGCATGAGATGAGCAATAAAATACTTCTCGCTACAGCATGCCAACCTTGCGCGGGCGTCACTATCTCCGCTCATAATCTCCCAGCGGCAGCCGATTGCGCGGCGTGGCCAGCCTGAGGAGGTAAGGCCTGCGTCACAGAATATTGCTCGTGGTCATACAGGAACGCTTTGACAATGATTGTGGACTGTTTACCGGTCTTTGGGGGTTAATGATGAACTTTTCTCATAAAGGAATAGCATTAAAAAATTTAAATTAAAATAAATTTAATTAAAATATTTTGGGGTGGTTAAGGCATATAATCAAAAAAAAAATACGACTATTAATTAATAGGTATGATGATAGATTTTGAAATAACCTTCCATAACGTAGGTACACGTCTACTACTACTGAAAAAAACATTATTTGAGTAATAAACTAAGTTTTTACTTCTTCTTCTTCTTCGTGTACCCTCCCGGATCCCCCCGACGTCGGCGATCATCTGGGAGAAAGTTTCCCTGTCCAGGGCAGTGCGGAACAGCCCTTCCACGCTTTTTATCCCGGTCCACTCTCGGATGTTTCCAAGCCAGGAATGCCGCCTCCTTCCGACCCCTCTGCGACCCACAATCTTCCCCTTCATGACGAGCTGAAGTTCTCACTAATAATTGCATTTTCATCTACCTATTTTTAATTTTGCACAAAATGGCCCCCAGATGTCATGGCGTCCACGTGATGTCAAGCCTAAGTAAACATAGCATTGTGTCTATAACAACAGTTCAGTTCAGAAACATAGTGATGGTTACTTAGGTATGACGTCATTTACTCCGGACGGTGTTTCAGTTAAAATAGCCGAATGCAGAATTTTATACTTTTATTTTATTGAAAATCTTATTAATCTTAGTTTGTATATTAAAACTGGATCATTTTTTAGAATCCTTTCAAAATATTTTTTTCTCTAAAATTGCTTATTTTTTAATTTTTTAATACTTTTATCATACTTTTTGTTGGAAGATGAATAAATAATTAAGTACATATATGTAAAGAAAATCAAGAGATAACTTGTTGTAAAAAAGACACAGTTATTTATAATACTCAATTTACTACTTGTTAGTTATTTTTTTGAATCGCGGGTTTATTGGTTGATTTTAAATGATTCTGATTATTTTTGTATGGGAAAAACATGTACAAATTTTGATTTTGTGGTTAAGGAACCCCCTAGGTGTTTAAGTAACCCTAATTATTCCGAATTTTCTTATCATCTTTTGGAAATGGATCATTTTTTTAATATTTATAAGGGTTTGGAAAAAAGTGTTCAATTGAATATCGTAAATAACCGGTTCTTTTTTTTAAATAGTTATCTTTTAAATTCGTTTTCATTTATTTTCATTCAACTTAATTATTTATTTATCTCGCATATATTTATTTTTATTTTTTTATTGTCTATAATTTTTTATTTAAAATTTTTAGTATACCTTGTATCCTGATGAAGGGACCATTGGCAACGTAACGTATTGATATTTTCAAGAAAGTAGTAGTTAAAACAAAGCATATTCTTATTATTTCTATTAATAATATCACCACATCATTTTGCTCTTATTGAAAAAGACTTTTAATTAAATTGGATGAAAAATAAAAAAATATTGTTTTGTGCGAGTTTAATTATAATGTGTTTTACCACTCAAAATTTTGAGAGTATCAGAATCTTGAATATTAAAATGTAACATGTTAATTAAACTCACGTAGAGATAACATTTAATATTTTCTTTTTCAGCCAATTTAAATGATCGTTATGAATAATCTCTACAACGTTAACGCCAAATCCATCAGTATTTCTCTAGACTCTAGAGAGTCGAAATGTGGACTCACTAGCCTAGTGATCAGAATTTACACTGTAGCTACAGTATAAATCATAATACCCCATTACTAAATACAAAAGAGTAGCTTGTTGGTACTGTGGTTAGGACACTCGCCTCGTGATCTAAAGGTTCACTCCAGACTAGCAAGTTAGTCCTATTTTCATAGCACAAGCGTTTAGCTTAGTTTGAGCATAGTAAGAATATTGATGTGACACGTATTCCGTGTTCGCATCTCTATTAAAAAAAAATACAATAAGATCTGACAAATTGAATAATACACTGTGATGGTCGACATAGAGATAGATTTAATAAATTTAGAAAATCTTAAAATAATAATATTCAAAAAAGCCAAGTATGGACATCAAGAATATATTTCTTCTGTTTGGAATCGTTTAAAAGTAAAAGCCTGATATATTTCTTCTCAAGATTCTATGAATTACAAGAGGATAACAAAATATTGAATATTCAGCTATACAAGTAATATTTCTTAGATCTTTATTATACCATAGATATAATTCTGTGTTAAATTAATATTGTTTGCCAATCCTAATAGACTCGACCTTGTGAGTAGGTGCGAAAGAGCCTTTAATATTTATGAATCGGAACAGCAAGTCTCGCGTGTAGCGGGTGCTTTACTGTTATTTTAACGAAACGGATCAATCACAGGCACGCTTTGCCTTCGACGGGTTGAGCCAGTGGTGACCATCCTGATGACTGAATCCGGCCAATGGCAATGAATATCTCCCAAACGAATATATTTTGATGCATGGGGATTTTCATACCATTTGTATTAACAATTGATATTACGGAGCTCTATAAGCAGCGCTTAATAGATTCATAATAATTGTCGACGCGTTATGTATTGAGTAACCAGATATCAATCCAAATCGTACAAGAAATTCTTTCAAACGAATATATTTTAAAGTATGGGGATTTTCATACTATTTTTACTAATAATTGAATACACGTAATTCCATAAGAAACGCTTAGTAGCCTTATAATAAATGTATTGCATAAGTATTGCGCAATCCGGTCTTCAGCTAACTCTTTATGATTTGAGTACCTTGGTACATCTGGCTTAACAAGTAGCTTCAGAACGACGAGTAAAGGACAGAATGGGGAGATCTAACTAAAGATTGGGGATATCTGGTTTGTGATGGCCTAGCTGGTTGGGGCGTAGATGCTTGCCGGCACTTGGGCGTGGAACCCGCACAAGCCCCTGCAGGGTCCCTTAAAGGCGGGGCCCTCCTTGTTGCTCGGGGTCGTCAATAAACCGACCTCTTTCCTCACCAGGCGCAGGGCCACATAACCCACAAAAGGTTCCCTTTGTCTTTGGAAGGATTTTCATGCCTGAATGCTGTAAAACCTTTTTAGAAAACGTTAACTTCTATTTCGTCCTCTGTAAGAAAGACAGGGCCAGAATAAGTATAAAAATCATTCACTCATATGGAATAGCTGGGATATTATAAATATGTTACTAACACTCTAACATTTGTCCAAAGTAAATGTTGCAAGATGCAGAATCGTGGGACGCCGCTCTGAAAAGGCATAATGAGATTGCACAATAATTTGTAACATCGCTGACTATGCCCGCAAAGGAGGCTAATGTCGTCATCAATTCGTACCAAAAGAGTACATGATTCTTCAAACACCGGCCTAAAAGAAAGGCGCCTCAAGACAACACTCATCATCAGAAACTCGTACCAAAAGAGTACGGCCATCTCAATTATAAGCCTAAAAGAGAGGCGTCACAGGATCACATCTCGTAAAGAAGAGATAGAGTCTCGGGATGCAGTAAGTTCCGGAGGAACAAGGGGGGCCATTTAGTCACTTAGGAAGTTGGTCACCGGGTTTAGGCGGGCGCGGAGCCTTAACCCCCCTCGGCAGAGATGCTGAGGGTTTAAAAAACCAAAATTTAGCATTCAAAGAAACTATTATTTCATATAAACTCACGGGCTGTTGTAGAATCCTTTCGAACAAACCATCCCCGAGACCTTATCTACTTATTTATAAAGAAGTTTCGCTTCAAAAATGTCGTATTTCGTAGATAGCAAATATATGTATTATTTCCCCACGGAATTAATATGAACAGGTTCATGCAAGTCTAAGATGGAACCATTCAAGGTAAGAATATGCTAATACAAAGTGTTTATAATTATTAATTTCAGTGTTATTTAATATGTGTGAATTTTTCCCTTTGCGCCGTTCGAACGATTTTACTGGTTTGTCTCCAATCGAAAATGTTTTATTTCTAATACACGAATTCTTTCTAGTGAACGTATTTTATTGTAACATAAATGTATAGATTATTAGGTTCGTTAGATGTTTTTATTACGTAATATTATGCAATTGTTTCCACACTGCTCCTATAAAAGAATTTGAAGTTATTACGATACACAACGGGGTCCTTCATCCATTAGACGAATCATGTGCCAATTCAACGACGTATTACGAACAGTATATATTGTATTTACTGAGATTTAGTCGTATTTATTATTTCTAGCAAGGGTTTTAGTATTGGTGCCAGGCGCCATTATGAGGCGGAGATAGTTCATATTCATAGCCCGACTGTAATAGGTATTTTTGTCGCGTAAGAGGTAGCACTTTTAGAAATATAACTATGTTTTATGTTTCGTCCCTGACGGACAGGATGGTATAGCTGTGGCTATTTAGGTAATATACTTAGTAAATGCAAAGGGCATTAGGTATTTTCAATATAGTATGCGAACCCAAGATGTTAGAAATATTTTAGTTAATATTTTTAGTTAATTTTGCATTCAAAAGCGCAATTTTCACAGAATAATTATTTTCAGTTAAATGTATAGTTAGCACTGGCAGAGCATGAATATTGTATAGAATACTTTATTTATAATATTTCATAGAAGGGAATATTTTATTCCGCGATCCTTTTATAGTTACAGCGTATCTGTCGACCTCAGCCGTTGCCACCCGCGCCATACAACTATTTTCGCTAACATCATACAGCAAATGACTTTATTCATTGCAATGAAATTTATATTATTTAATATTATTTACCACGACGTATTTTTGACGGGTCACCCCACTTGGATTCATCATATTGTTAGCCGCGGCCAGGAGTTGGCAAATCAATGGAACATAATAGATAAAAAATTAAATTTGAACTCGCGACGAGTAAGCATCGACATTTTAAATAAATTATTAATACAGAATTCATCTTTAATACGTTAGGAAGACCCCTCTATCTAGTTGGGTCATCACAGTTGGTAGCCGCGACCAGGAGATCGAAATGAAATAATATACCTGATGATAATAAAATTCAACTCGCGTCAACTATTTTACGACTGTATAATATTTTTCATATAACAGAAAACATCTATAGAAAATACCGTCATTTGACGAGGACCCACTATATCTACTGAATCATCACAACACTTACCATAAAAAATTAATTCCATCAGTGTTATATATCTGGATGGACGTCTGCCTGAGCGCATGAAAGGGACGGAAGATAGAGGATGAAATGGGCGCACTATGCGAACGCGCGGTTGTTATTACGAAGTACGGACTTGGATCCCAAATTTTCAGATCACAGATCCATCCAAGAAAAAAGAAGGACATCACAATTAGCATGATGCAGAGCTGAAGAACCTGAGGCTACCGATGCGATGGACTGGTTGGTGTTTTGAATACGTGTTCAAAGGTGTGACTAGAAGAGAAACATGGTGCAGCGGTGATGCAATTAACATGATCAATGCGGACACACTGAAAAGTATGTAAGATAATATAACAGATTAAAATTTAAAACCAAATTTATTAATCAATTAGAAAGACATGCAGGAAAATCAAATCAACGAAAAAATGTTTGTTTATTTTACAGATTTACAGTCCACAACCGCAATCTCGACATGATTTTGCTATTGCCTATTAGGGTTATGTCCGGTCTGACCCGCATTGTCCTACTTTCATACAATTTTTTCATACAATTTCACCCAATTATCTGGGACGGATCGTGAAAAAATCCAGGATAATCGATTTCCCAAAAATTGCTAAGTGTGTATTTACGTATAGTAAAAATGCCACTTGGTTGCACTGTTGTCAGATACTATTTTTACATAATTAAAGAAAATGGAATCACTGAGAAAAATACGACAGTAAAGAGGAATACGTTCACCACCCAGAAGATGCGTTAAAAGTATCCTGTAACGTAAACTCGTCAAATAAAAATAAAAAATTGACACTCCTAATACTTGACGGTTAGCAACGCCACCGTTATAAATAACGTAAAGAAGTGACAATGACAATCGGATGCAATTTACCTTTGTAAGGCACTAAAACCAAACAAAACATTTTAAAAAATGTCTGAGGTAAAACTTTTCGGACACGATGGACAGCTATTTTCTTCGACTTTTGCTAGTTTTATTCATTGGCTTTAACAACGTGGAATATTTTTGTTATTAAAAATAATTTTTCAGTGACGTTCTACATAAATTCATCGCGGGTAATTTGCATCCCGGATAATATGGAGTATACTGTATATCATAAAACATTATCATTGAACATCCTCGTACATAATTTTGAGTTTGAGTATTTTTATAAAACCTTTACCGCCGTAGTTTAAGAAGCCTGTAAATATAAAAATATCAATAACATGAACCTTAAAATGCACATCATCGTGGCTGTTCGCTTAATATGTCGAATTCCAAGTTTTACAGCCCATCAACGGAGGAAAGTAATTTTGGATCTGTACAAAATTATACGAGTATTATAGAGTATCTACCCTTCGCGCTGCGTATTTATTATTTATGCATGGATACCCACTTATCTCACCTTACTCGCTCGTTCTTTTAATAGGATCATCGTTTCTTTTACATCCGTATGTCATCTCATATAAAATGATCAATATTTATCAGTTTCTAGATTGCCTTAACTTTTTGACTTTTTGTTTGAATGATATAATGATATATATTAAATATAATAAAAATAACACTGAGTGATATAACACCAATATCCTCCTATTGAGAAAATGTCAATATATGTATATATATATAATATATATATATATATATATATTATATATTATATATATATATATATATATAATATATATATATACTATATATATATATATTGGGATGCTTAGAATAAACCTACCATTCAAAATCATCTATCACACACAGTTTTAAAGAAAAACTGTTGGTTTTGGAAAAAAAATGAGAAATTAGGTAAAATTGAGAATTGATTTAAAAAAATTTCGATAACCTTAAGTTTGTAGTACCAATACATAATGTTGTCTTTTTATTTTATGAGAACTTTTTGTAATGTGTGTAACATATTTTTATCGGGTGATCGCATGCAATTTAACTCATAAACTTTGGTTTATTCAAACTCTTTTATTAATCACAAATTTATCCTTGCGCCTTTTTTATATGATACGCAGATAACATTCTCCCGATCAGACTTGTGGTTCATAAGTCACTGCTTCCCGAAGTTGACTGAACGCATCAACTTGTGCCACTTACGTTCTTAATTAATCTAAAAAATCTTATATTTAATTTCAATCTATTGACATGATTAACTTCCAAATTCTGTCGAGATGGTTAGATTTATATATGCGTCAAATGACTTATTCCCGTTCAAAACATAAAACTTATCAATACCAGGCGCCTTCAGCGAGATTATTTGAGCAAAACATTTACAAAAGCATAGGTATATTGGAAAAAATAGGCATATCGAAATTTTTTCGTCATATTTTCTCGATATATCAATATTCCACATCTGTAAAAAAGTTGAGAAAAAAATGTATTTGTATATATATAAATATTTATCTGATAGAATTTTGTTCAGAAATATTAAAATGTGAATTATTGTGATAGAAATATTACGATACATATTTTTTATTTCAAATTTTTTTTTGTCATGCTTCTTGTCATATTTTCACTGCACGCCTTCAATTAATACACTCACAAATTTAAATTTTCTTCACCGCAGTTAACACCAGCTTTGTGTCCGCCTCCTGCCGACCTCCCAGTATAATAATTATACATCTAAATGCCAATCAATTATCTATTTTATTGAACACAATTATTAAAATGCATTTATTTCCAAATGGGAACACGGGCAGTACTACACATCCAAACATTAAATTAAATTAGTATTTTAATTACGCATCACCGGGTGTTCGGAGGCACTTGGATCATTAAAATCAAAGGTAATTAAGACATTTCTGATTACCTCAATAATTCCTCTGAGTTGTTACCAAACCGCTGCCTCAGCCGTACGTGGGCATTTCCACAAGGCAGTGTTTAATGTCATGAAATAAATTATCGTAAAATGCAGCGTCATAATGTACGGGACAACTGTTTAACGATTTAGTAATAAAGTAAGATGTTTCACGACGTTTGGATTAAATTAACAATAGTTCTTTTGGTGCATTGGGGTAAAATTTTTACTGTAACGGAAGTTGCGCACGCAGCATGTAGCGAAAAAGCGAGACCGTGAAAGTGAAATTTTAGTATGCAACGAAATGCGCGCGCATACATGTGCACCAGAAGTTAGCCGTCAAAGAGAGCAAAATGTGTATATTTCATATATTATTTATGGTTGTCTCTAAGACTCTACTTGAAAGATAAAAAAACTCTACATTGAGATTCTGAATAGCCGTGGCTATTTTTGACATCATAATGTTCACTCCCTTACTTTCCGCCTGTTCCGTTGTTTGATTATTTGTTTGCAATAGGGTATGTATTTTTTTTTTTACTATAGGGTAGGTGTGAATTAGCGAACCTCGGCGTGTGTCTCCATCTCAACCAAGATCTTTTTATATGCAGATGTAAGGGTTCCACACCAAGGGTCATCGATATCGCGATATTCTCACTCGGTCACTATTAATGTGACATCTCATTTAGGCAGCCAAAATCCATATATTGTTGACCGTATATTAAACTGGGCCTGCAGCTTTAAAAACAGCCAGTTCGATCTTGACACTTAACATGTATATCTTTATCGCCGCACTATAAATAAAACATAAAACCCCACTAGCAGACCCAATTCTTCAGTGTATTCCACCTTCTTGCCTCCCGTCGCTAGAGAATTCCACAATTAAAACTTGTCGACTTGTTTTTAGCTGCACTCCTTGGATCATGCTGTGCTCTTGGAAGATTGATAATTATTTGATATATTCCCTTTTCAATTCTGTGGGCGAAAGGAATAATCGAATTAGTACAAAAATGCAGATTTTCAGGAGAGTCAAAACAACATTTGGGAATTTCAATTGTTTACAAAATATCTCTAAAAGCCTTTGTTACTTTTATCTAATTGTTGCACCAGTTGTTTTGTATTTTTACACAAGAACGTTGAACCAAATTGATTAATGTCGTTGTTTCTTGCCAAATAATTAATTTTCAAATACTTAATCATCTCATTTGTCCTTTTTCAAAATTAAAAAATAGTGACATTGTATTTTATTTTCTGACTCATCTAATTGCTAGATATATATCTAAAGAACAACTCCACATACTCAACTCAAAACTCAATTTTATTAGCTCATTCGGTTGTTCCTTTTGCCCATAAATTTTCAGCTATTATTCCACGTATACGGGAGACGGGCACCGAGGCCCGAATACAGAATCAATACTTAAATGATTTAAAGGTTAAGGTACGCTTTAAAAGTGTTATTTTGTACTGCAAATTAAATTTTTAAAGCATACTTTAACCTTTAAATCACTAAGTATTGTCTCTTTATTCGGGACTGAGTAGCTGTAGACAGAAAATCAACATTAAAATAAACTTATACAATATTTTGTGTACTATGGAGGTACTACATTTAGTATAAGTAAATAAACATAAATTTTATGTTTTTTTTTTCTTATTTGTGTCGATAAAATACCAACGAACAAAGACGCACTTAAATAGACAGAAGTTTTATAATTAAATCATCGCCAACAAAACAATTATTTTGGTAGTGATCGATTTTTTAAATCAAAGAAATAATGTGTTGGGAAAATTTAACGTTTTTTTCCGGTCGAGATATCAACCCGGTAGATTTATATATCCGGTAGACTGCCCGACCCACTGAGCCACAGTCAAGCAATAAAGTCGGTAGCTTTCTGCTTGAAAAAATAAACTGAGCTTTGAAATGAAATGCAAATAATTGGACGCATACTATTTTAACTGCCACGGCGCACTAAATAAATTAGTTAGCTTTACACTCACATTTACATCTGATATAATATTTAGGATCTGAATTATATTATTACGTCTATTTCAGTAAGACACGACAACACGATTAAAATTATAATGATAAATATATAATCCTTTATAAATATACCCTTTCCCCTCTTGCTTGTCATTCCAACCTCTGAAATTTTGCACGGTTGCATTCTAGAATCCTCAACAAAATTCCCTGAATATTTAACGGAATTAACTGCTTTAGCTAAATTTTGAATACATCAATCACTATTTTGTAGATGTATTTTTTAAATACATTTTTATATTAATCTTGTTGCACAATTATCGCACAATACTGACGCAACTGCGAGAATGGATCGTGACAAATTCGGTTAAGACGCGAGATGCTGTTTGGTAAAATGCGGGGCAAGCGAGTGGTTATGTAATTTAGAAAATTAATAAAATTTACAAGCGTGCGACCGCACACCGGCACGCCTCAGAGGGAATATGCGCGACGGCACGAGAATGCGTCGTGTGCGGAGCGGTCTTCTAGCAATGTTCCTTCCGCTGACGGGGAATATCCCCGGGCGGCGGCCACCGCGCTACCGCGCCGCCGGCCGCCAGACCATCGGCCGTAGTAAATTTGATTTTATTCGACAATTAAATCAGCCGGCCTTTCGAGCCGGTCGTAAATACGCATTATCGTTAAAATGTCTTCGGCGGGCCGTAAACATTGGCGGTTAGCTCGCGGAGATCCGTCCGCGGCGCTGCGGACAGGGCGGCGCGCGAGGCGCTGCGGCGCGGCGGCCCTCAGACTGATAATCTGACCTACTAAAGCGACCATTTTGTGGGACCGATTATCCGGGAGGCGGATTATCCGCATTTTCTTCGGTAAGATGTTTAAATATCGGAATGATGTATCATCGCTAGACATAGTGACACCAGGTAGGCACCGTGAATATTAATGTGGAGGCCCTGGTCAAATGGATGCGGAGGAGTCGAGACAGAGAGAGAGTGGAAGAAATTGGAAGAAGCATATATATCCAGCATAGGAGAAGAAGAAGAATTATTTCGAATTTTCTTAACAACTTTTGGAAACAAACCACTCTTTTGATATTAATGGTTGTTTATAAATTTAACAAACAAATAAATTACAGCTAGATATATTAAAAATTTTAGAAATAAAAAAGTATTGATAGTAAATTAAATTTTAATAATATAATTTGTATTAGTATTATTAATAAACAGTTCTAGTTCTTAATTAGCTAATTCAACTCCAATACACAGGGTTATTTGTAAAACATTAATAAGCTCGCAGGACTATATTCCTGTCTTGATTATAAGTCGAAAATGTTTAAGCTATTATAACCTAATATAAATAGTTCAGGCGATATGCGACATCAAAGTTTGCATTTTTTTCAATTTTTCTGACTTATTTTTTGTAAAACGTTGGACTATCATTTATTTTTGTTCATGTCTATACTTGGAATTTTTATTTTTAGTATATATGTTGTTTCCTGTTTTTTATAACATATTTTGACAATTGAAGAAATATTGGTTTTAGACAAACAATTTTCATTTTATTAATATAAATTTGAAAGTCAATGTAAAAGTATTTTTTTAAATGAAAATATGTCACATTGTAAATAAGAGCCAAACACGGTCTCAAACATCAACTGGCCGTCTTGTCTGAAAAATGACCTCTTCAAACATCTACAAAGCTTCAACAAACGAAGAGCGCGCCGCATGAGAAGATGTATGAATGTCACAAATGTAGTGTGCTAGGACATGCGAGTATGGCATTCAATCCTCTCTGATACTCCTGCAGGGAAACGGCGTAGTAATAAATAACTTCTTACGTACATTATTTTGATTTAAAAAATTTTCCTATCCATTTTCAACATTTAATATTTATTAATGTTTAATAAATTAAATGAATATTTTAAAACATAGTAATCATAAATATAATTAAAAATAAGGATATGTGCTGGTGAAAGATGACATCAAATATTATACATTAACTGTAATGCAGAATAAATTTAACAAATTCTAATTATGTATATTTTATGAACAATTTATGATTTATGAACTATCAACACAAGTCTTTTCAGTTGTTAATTAAAGAGTAATACAGTATTTATTTTCTTTATTTCACTAGAAAGTCCATTGTAGATTCAACAGTAACATAACCATAACTTCTTATATTTTTTCTAGTTCGTGTACCTATAGCGTGAGTGTATTCAAGAGTGTATATATGTCACTATTCTGATACAAGGTGATATTATTTTTTTCAATAATTTATTCTTTATTTTATAAAGTATCTTGACTTTTTCGAAACATATCAAATCTTCTCACTTACTTTTATGTCTTTATTAGTAATTTTATTATTTATATTTTACAATGATTTGGAGAAGAATGTTAAAATAAAATAATATTTGTTGCGTTCGCTAAGTGATCCCAGCATTTTTACGACGGTATCAGAGCATTTATATCGTTTGAGAAATCTGCATAAAGGGAACTAAAACACGTGAATAATGTTTTGATAAATCAGTCTCACAACATTAACGGCACCCCGCGACGCCGTAAAGCTCGCTTCATATGTTTAAAGCTCGTACGTTATATAAATTGCGTGTACATTTTGACGTTTATGATTCTGATTTCGACTGAAAGGTTATGGAAATATCTTTATGGGTTTTGTTCTCGCTTTCAAAAATTAAACCTAACTTTACAAGCGCTCCTTTTCCGCGCAATCGCGTCATTATTTTATTTTTATTTTTCAGTTTCGTAATTTTTTATTGTTTAAAGATTTTTATATTTTCGTCTCGTAGTTTTATCGCTGTGATGGCATCGTAAAGAGACAAGAGGATCGCTGTTCGGTAGCTGATTTATCTTTATTGTTTTCTGTCTAAAGTGGTATTAGGAGTATAATGAACGTGACAAAAATATCAAATGTTACGACCGAGGCTTTACTCACTCTGCCCAGTGGCGCGACGACAACTGGCCGAGTCAAAGGGCTAACGTTGCCGGGAATACTAAATTATTTGCTTTGTATGAAAAATCCTTGAATGATCAGGAAATGGGTCTACCGTCAAGGTGAGGTAAGAAATTATGACGAGAAATATACCTAAAAAAACTATCTGTAAATATTGTCAGGAGAGTCTAAAATGCACATTACGAAATCTTTAAAACAATCAAGAAAATTTTAGAAAGAACACAAATGATCGACGGAAATATACCAGAACATTCAAGAGCAAAACAATGCGCGTTTCCAGTCTTTGCTTAACAGAAGGCGAAGCCATAGAAAGCGGGCAAGCGATTCATGCAAATATAGGCAGCCAGCGAATAAAGTGCCAGAGTGCCCACTTGCGTGCAAAAACCAAAAAACGGCCTGGATGAAAGCGGTACCCAGAACCGCAGAAGATATTGCCTGAAATCGAGAAGAGCCGACCCCTACAGCCTACCTAGCCAATGAGTTGACAGTGCAAGGAAGAAGAAGAAGTTTATAAATGCCGCTTGTAATGAGTTATCTGTTTTTGACTAAGAGTATGAAGCTACACTATTTTGTATGTGTACCTATATGACATTTATTCGAATTATTAACATATACACTAAAACACCTGAAAATTATTTCCAAATTAACTCATTTTCAGACCAGTTTTTATATTAAAAATAATCCAGGTATTGTGTTCCACAAAACTTTGAACATACTTTTTTTATTATTATTTTTTTATTTTAGAAATTTCAACAGAATACAATTTGTTAAAATAATACATAACGTATTGGGTAATTCGTAGACCAGCTATAGAGATCCACGGCATTGTGATGTGAAAATATGTACAGTAACAATCAATTAGTAGGTTCAGGTAATTTTTTGTAGGCCACGCCACTGACTCTTAAAGGACAGTATTGGTGACTATTTAGAGATGGAGGTATTCATATCTTGTCACATAAAAATAATAAATAATGCATAAAATTCAGGTCCGAAATAATAAAAAAATCGTAAAATTCAGGTTCAACTACCCAATACGTGTTTATGATTATTGGAATTTTCCTTTTTTATTTGACATTTTAATGTGAAACTTTATAGATCGACGAAATATTTCAAAGATTATGATATTATGAAAACCAAAAAAAATAAGGCACAAATAAACTATATGTTTACCTACTCGCAATGATAGAAATAAATCAGTATGTAAAACATTAAACACTTTTCGAAAATTCTCGTGCGTTGATACATTTGCTATTCCAACTATAATTATTTCGTTGTCTGGCTAGATATCCGTCCGTCGTAACTTCGCGTAAAGTTCGTAACTTCTTTACAATATAAAAACTTTTTTTTAAAAATACCGTCATTTATGACGAGTCACAGCTAGTTCGAAATAAATTTAAATGTGTTTTTTAAATAATGCAGTCAGCACACGTTGTTGACTTCAAAAAGTAGATATATTTATGTGTAAAGTTAACTCGTATAAAATAATGCCAGGCGATAAATTTTCACATTCGAACAGTAATAACACATTTACCATGAATTTAGATTTGTGAAAGAGTACTTAACCACAGCAATAATAATATGCTAATGTAAGAATTGAAACACTTCACGTGTTGCATAGAAAATTTGTTTAAAAATGAAACCTGCAATAATTAATATTTAAAGTATTAAGTACGACGTTTGGTAACTTTTATTATAGTACTAATACAATATTTATATAATGGTTTTAATTTACAACTGATTCAAGATATGTTTAAAATTTTCAATTCAATAATTTTCATTTTATAATTCGAATACCTTTGTACAAGTAGGTAGGTAATCATAGGTATCAAAAGAATATAAATCCATTAATTTACGCCTTCTCAGATTTATGGCTAGTAATAATTAACATTGAGTTTACCAATATTTATGACCATGTAGAAATGTACCACATTTTACTATCACCTAATTCTTCCTTTCGTCCACTTACGCAAACTTCATGCAATTTTTGAGTTTCCAAATAGTTGTCGTTTTCAGATGTTTGCTGTTTTCCTCTTCTTAATCGTTGTTCTTTTCGTTATGTCTTTAAGAGATGGTTAATTTTTTAATTAAATAAAATATTATGGCTGTTACGGGCACCCTGACAGGTCAAGGGTTAAGTGTTATGGCGAAAACGATTATAAAAGAGGATGTAGTAGCGTTTAATCGTTATCGTTTTTCCTAGAATTTATTTTTTCACTGCATGGCAAAACCCATAAAGCCGACAACGATTTATTATTTACGTTCCTAGTCAATCACTTTCAAGATTTACGACTGCCGCAGATACGCATACACAAACTAATAAACCAACTCGTTTATTACTCTATTTATAGTCTAAAATAATTTTAAATTTATGTGATTTTTTATAATTATTTCATAATTCGGTATTTACCTGCGAGTACCTTTCATGTAACTTGCTACCAGGCACGTGCGATGGGCATATTGAAGCGTGACATTTACACAGACATATTTTGAAAAAAAAACATTGAAATAAAATATTAATGTGACATTCAGCCGTATTCTAAAAATAGCAATATTGCTATTTCGATATCTTGACACTTATTGTTTAACGTTGTAATGCCGCTTATTTTGAATTTTTAAGTTTGACAGGTTAGAAATTAATGAATACAATCAATCAGAAAGCTCTAAAACGTTAAGTTGTACACAAATTGTGAATAACTTAACATTTGCTTACGTTTAGCGGACAATAAAATAATCTTAAAAATAATGTCATTCGCTAGGTACACACAAAAATAATTTCCTTAAAATATAATTAGCTATTTTTTGTATAGTATAGTTTTTTAATTTACCCTGAAGAGAGAGGGTTGTTCTGAAACCGGTTGGTGTTACCAAAATCCTCTCGCCTCGAGTTACCGTCTTACCCCTAGTTCCCCTATAGGATTGTGTATATAGAATTCAGCCAAGTTTTTTAATTTACCCTGAAAAGAGAGGGATGTTCCGAAACCGGTTGGTGTTACCAAAATCCTCTCGCCTCGAGTTACCGTCTTACCCCTAGTTCCCCTATAGGATTGTGTATATAGAATTCAGCCAAGTTTTTTAATTTACCCTGAAAAGAGAGGGATGTTCCGAAACCGGTTGGTGTTACCAAAATCCTCTCGCCTCGAGTTACCGTCTTACCCCTAGTTCCCCTATAGGATTGTGTATATAGAATTCAGCCAAGTTTTTTAATTTACCCTGAAAAGAGAGGGATGTTCCGAAACCGGTTGGTGTTACCAAAATCCTCTCGCCTCGAGTTACCGCTTACCCCTAGTTCCCCTATAGGATTGTGCATATAGAATACAGCCAAGTTTTTTTATTCACGAAAAGGATTTTATTTTCAATACATAAAACAAAAGGGGGATTTGTCACCTTCATTTTTAATATGCGATGTTAATGTAGGAAATGTGTTTAAATTCGTTATCTAAACAGTCCAGAAATATTATCGTTTAATGCTTTCAAAAGCAAACATACCGTATAAACACATATAGGTATGAGATACTGTTTAATTATTGCGTGGTAGCCACCAGAGGATTATTTAATTTTGACAGGTCTGGTGGCACTTTTTAAACGCGCAATAAATTAAACCACGTATCTGCGGCAAACTTATAGCTGACATAATTCATGGACATTTTTCTTAATTTAAATAGCAAATCACAGTCTAGATTTTCGAGAAATATAAACGTAATAGTGTTTTTCTGAAAACGCGCAAAGATTCGTATCACGATACGATTGTGTGCCGCGAATGCAAATTTATCTAAAACATAACTCTGCTTGTCTTGTTTACACCACAATAATACTGTTTTTTAAAAATGCCACCACACAAATTAATCGAAAACGTCACAAACATTTTCTTTATATTGTCTTAATGACGCGGTGTATTTACTGAAAATCTTTTAAGTAAATACATCGCGTACAGGCAAACCTAGCTTAACGCGGATTCTATTTGTGCGGAAATCAATAAGCGCGGTTAAGCAAAATGATACTAATGCCCATTTTAAGCAGCTAATAAATCAGTTAATGCGGACCCGAATCGAGAAAAAGTGCTTAAATTCGCCGATGTTTTGACAAAGCAATCACCAACTGTGGAAAATTACATACGAATTTATTTAATTATTAATAATACACGCCCTGAATTGGATGCCTTATTTGTTATTGAACCATTAAAATGAATAAAGAAATAAATTTCTAATTATATTTACATATGTCACTTTCTCGATGCTTCTTGAATCTAGTGGACTATCCCAGATCCTTCTAGTAATTTCGAAAATAGTTCAGTTGATTCTAGATTATGTAGTCCTTCTTAGTAGTAGAGGGACTTCGATAAAGCTCTGTTATCATAAAATTCTTATCCTCTAATTTAAATTATAAATCTTGCATTTTTTTCAAATAGGTATATCATGGTGGATTATTTATGAATAATCATATTGTTAACCGTAGTGAATCATAGGATAAGGACCAAATACTTGACTCTTAAATGCATGCAACAATCCCAAATATTCTCTTATGGAAATCAAAAGCTTTGAAACGGTATCAAGAATCGCGTACCTTGGATCTCTGATAACAGATAAGAGGCGATTCAGATTCAGAAGCGCATAGTGAGCGCAAATCGCTGTTATTTCCGCCTCCAAATTCAGATTAAATCCAGAATACTGTCCAGAAAGACTAAGATAAAATTATACAAAACACTATCTGTGGCCCAGGTAACATATGGGGCGAAGGTTTGGGCGCATATCCTAGATATGGGGCTGTCTCCTCCACCCTGAACAGGGACCAACGGAGCCCCTGTTAGCGTTGACGAGCACATATCGGACGAATTCAATGCATTCCATGCATAGATGTTATGGTAATCCTATTTAATAAACAAACAAACTATGGTTTCCCCCTCTTCTTCCTTGCACCTAAGAAACAGTGGGACGATTTTGCGTAGCCTCCCCACTCCGCTTACACTCTTACGAGTTTAAGTGACGTGGGCAGCAGTGGCGAAAGTGTAAGCCGATATGGGAGCTATCGCTATTACTCATAGAGTAAGTATGTGGTTGGTCTCTCTTCACTATACAAAACACTCACCATACCGGTGGTTACGTACGCATCTGAGACATGGGTACTGAGTAAAAGGAACAAATGAGCACTAAACACTTTTGAAAGAACTTGGTTGTGGGCGCTAAAACAACGAGCTTTTTACTCTATTTAAGGACTTAAGATTCACAAAATTTATAAAATTGGAAAAACTGGTGGTTGGGTCATGTGAAGATAATGACATGAATAACAGACACCTGCTGAATAACCTGCTGGAGACCAATAGGGTGATGGAGCTTAGGAAGGTCAAACTTAGATGGATTGATAATGTATTCAAAGACATGTCTCGGAGATCCAGAACTGGAGAGAGATAGCATACGACCGAGATGAGTGGAGGAAGAGTTATGAAGAGGCCAAAACCTACCAGGGATTGCAGAGCCAACAGTGATAATGATGATGAATTCTATTGTTTGTTGTATTCGATTACAACAATTTTGCTTTCAACTAAAAATTACATACAGTTATTCTGTATTCTAGAATATTTTAACATGATGGAAAGCGTTTCGCATCAATATTCTTACTATTTTTAAATTTAAAAAATATATTAATTTAAAATTCAATACAAAATTTATAATATTTAATTAAATTAATAAATTTTTTAAGAAGTGCCATTACTGAAAAATGTGCACAAGAAAAAGTTGTACCTCAGTCACGGTGGAGGAGCTCCATGGTAATGAACAAGATGCTATAATTTTTTTTCTAAAATTTTTCAATAAAATGTTAGTTTAATATAAACCTTAATAAGTGCCAATACGAAAAATATTTTACCACCTCCTTGTAAAAAATCACCCAATTTATGACAAATTTCAGGCTCTCAGGGCCGTGCAACCTCTTAATAGTTTTAAAATATTTATTACTTGTCTTTGAATACACTGTTAAGTGTATTCAAAAACGTGGCGGCGAGTCCACTTACAGATGGTCCACCGCAGCGAAATGAATCGCGTAAAATCTCGTTATCGGTCCGTCTCAAAATACGTCGGCCTTCACGTCGAGACAAAAAAACTTTTGTTTTTAAATTTCCAAAGCGTCCGGCGATAAAAGCTCTCGCCCGTCTGCGACGAATCCATTACGGACAATTAATAAACTTCGCGAGATATGTTTCAATTATTTAAGTCTGGATGTAAATGATCATTTTGTTTTGGCTTTACTGCCGCGCGGACACGTCCAATTCATTTCTCCGGCCGCCTGCGGCGCGCACCTGCCGCCCATACGTCTCTCCCGCGAGTCCAAACATTGGCCACCGGCCACACCTCTCGAGGAACTTCGCCTTCATTAAATAGAAACGTTCATTTTTTATTCGCACGTTCATAGAGCTCCCGCCACCCCATCACTCGTGTCGAACGATAGCGATCTAGTATTTAATCCAGAAGAAATGTCCGTGAGTGCTAAACCTGCAGTTACCTCGCCGGGCGTGCATAAAGACCCGCACACTATCAATATTATCGATCGACTAGCTGTATCCCGTCAAAAATGATGGTACTTTTACATGTCGGTTCCTAAGGAAATATTTATATTTATTATTTATCTATAAAAGAAAAAAAAAGGAAAAGAAAAAAAATACTATTAAGAAAAGAAAGAAAAAAGAAAAAGAAAAAAATGTAAGTAATAAAAAATTACGTAAAAAAAGAAAAAAAATTACGTTTAAGAACAAAGGAAAAAATTAGAAAATTTACTATAGAGATGTTATGGACGCTACACTAAGTTACGGGGATAGACAGACGGACGGACGGACGGACGGACACACAGACAGACGGAAATTATTATAATTGGGATTAACTGCCTTCTATAATATTGTCGGGAAATCGTGGCTGTGAGGGGTAAATCAAAACTATTTAAACTTTAATTTATTACACAAAGTCACTGGACACGATCACTGTTCTTAAATTCTCACTAAATTTTTCTAGAATCTTCGATGCACTTTTTATCTAATGTCGTAATTCGCACACACACACACACACACACACACACACACACACACACACACACACACACACACACACACACACACACACACTAACACACACACACACACACATACACACACACACACACACACACACACACACACTAACACACACACACTAACACACACACACTGTTATTGTGCATCGCGGCGCCCTCGCTTTTATAGAATCGTGTTCGTTATTGGTGAGGCTCCGAACAAAACCATCTTCCAGTATCTATTTATCTTGGTCCTGCCAAATCTTTTGCGGCCATCCTCTCTTCTTCATTTGCGTCATTTAACTCCATTTTCCAGGATTTTTGTCTATTACTAACTGTAACTCTTCAAAAGATTATGGTATTTTTACACGTCTGCTTTCAAAGAATAAGTATTTATTTATTTATAGCCGACACCCATGAAATAGTAATAAAGAATTTTATCAAGATATTTGTAAAAAATTATTAATATTTCCTCTGCTGGCAGTTAATGGAACTTTTAAACCCTGGAGATTGTTCTGGGTGGAACATGAAATGGTTCGCGTTTTGATTAGTCCTATTATATATTTATAGTATATTTTGGGTGGTCCACGGAGAAGCGGCGGTAGCAACATGCGTTAAGCGACCGGTTCAGATTCAGACAAGGGGTTCAAGCCACATCTCCGACAGACAGACGGACGGGCAAATGGACAGACAGCTAAATTATTATTTTTGGGAGGTAGATAGGGTATTGCGGTCGTAAAAATATTGATTCAATCAAAAATAAATTTGTGTAGGTGTATTATGTCAAAACATTTTGTAATATTTTTAATAAATTAAATAAAAATATTAATCGTTTAATCTCGTGATATGGCTCTCGTCGTCTACACACAAATCTGTAATATTACAAATATAGTTTACAGTACGGATAGCTGCAAATCATAATGTATTTACTCTGGTAAAAGTACTGACGCAAACAGAACGATAAAAGCTGTCAGCATCAGGTTTACAAAGTCAATCGTCTCATCCACTAAGAGTAGCTTGCATCAGGTCGTATGCGTCAAGAGATCAAACGTAATGTATTATATAAATATAGTATAAAGACTTAGTATAAAGCTATCGGTTTGGTTTCTCCCACTCAATTTCTCGTTTTTAATTTATTGTATTATCCTAGCTGTTCCCGCGTGGTTTCGCACGCGTAGATTTTTAGTAACTTTTAGTCGTATTTTATCAATTTGTGTATTAACTTTAACATATAGATATGTTAGAAATTATAAATATGTATTATTTTTCCTTTGATTTTATATTTGAACAGCTTTACGTACGGTGATCTAAAGTTATCATTGAAATTTATAAATAAGTCTTTCATTGTTAATTCCTGTTTAATATTATATGTATCTTCTACCATTTGAATGACAGCGAACCTAAAGAATGACGATTTTGTAAACATCGCTAACGCCCGTGATCCATAAAATTCTCTCATTGTCGTATAATAGATCAATACGGCTCGCAGAATCTCGGGTTTACCGTCGACGCAATTTGGGGGCCTAAATCACTAGAAACGATCAATGTGCCAAACCAACGACGTAATACAAGTAGTATAAATTATGTAAAGGTTATATTCAACGAGAATTAGTTGCATTTATTAGTTCCGGTAAGGGTTTGAGTATTGGTGCTAAGTTCCATTATGAGCCGGAAATAGTTCATAGTAACAGGCATCAACAATTGGTATTGTATAGTCGCGTCAGAGATAGCATTTCTAGAAGTCAGGAGCAATATAATATAGTCTCGGTAATCAGAAACATATTTCTTACGAAGGAATCGTATAGAAGATTATTCTCTAGAATTATATTTAATGGTACACCTATTCAGCTTCAGTACCTAATTGAATTTTCGGTAGGGACCGCTATCTAGCTGGGTCATTCAGGTCGGGCGCATTGCTCTTCTTTCTACGCCTACAGTCTGTACTTTACGTACGAAATTAATATCACTAACACGGGACATCATATAAGAAAATGATTTATATTGAATTGCAATGAAAGGATTTGTATTATCAATTTACTTCGCCTTATATATTCACCCCATGGGTAGTCTCACTCTGGTGCCGGACCAGGAGCTATACTAAATTATTGTATTTAACGGCATCGCACACTATCTAACAGGGTCATTACAACCTCATACATCCAAACTTACAAACTTTACCTCCTTATATTAGTATCGATTAATACATTTTTCGAAAAAATTTAACAGACTTTTTTTATGATTGTTTTCTTTTTAAGATTTTTTTAAAATAAATACTTATTCTTACTTAGTCATTTTTGACGAGTTACAGCTAGTCCTATACTAATTTTGAAAACGGAATGAGATCAGATATTGGATTCTAGTTACGGTTACGGATGGACATTCTAAATTATTATTATTGGGGATTGGGTATAAGATGTGAGGGATAACAGAAACGTTGTAGATAATTTATATTGCATACAAAAATACTTATATTATATTTCACTATTATCATACAAGGAACGGACTACTCGAATTTCACATGTGCTGAATTTCCCTTGCCAACATTTATACCATGAAAATTGATGCACTTGCCAGTATTTATTCGAGAAAACATTTATATGCCAAGTATTCGCACGATGCATACTTTACACGACAATATGTATGCTGTACATTCCAAAAATTATTACGAAAGAGATTTTTATCGTTGGTTCATTTGCCAAGGTTTTTGAGTAACAGTAAGGTAGTGTAATAAAGGATAGATAGAAAAGAATTAAATCAGTTTATACATAATCAGAAAGGAGTAAATACTCATAAAAACAAATGTAATAGTTACATACGAATAAATATGTACGAGTACTCTAATATTAAGTGTGAAGGAAGTATTAAAAATATTGTCAATTTCGTATTTATTTTTAAAAATTATAAACCTGCGTTCACGTTTCTCCACATGAACTTCAGTGATCACGATGAACATTAAGTAGATGAACCTTTGTTAGATCGATAGCTGAGTTGAATATTTTTGTGCTAGGGGAAAGTCCATCGTTTAAATCCTGCATTAGGGAGATATAAAAGGAACGAATGAAGAATTTAATAAACGAAGACTCCATGGCAAGAAGTTGTTAACTAACATTTTTGTCAAAAATGAGTTCATAAACCTTCTAAACTAAATGCTCTTTCCGTTGAAAATGAGTTGAGGACTTAAAAATAATTAGAACATGTTCAAATCATAGGGATGAACAAAATTATAAATTTGAACAATGTTTAATATTATTTCATTATTCACGAGTGTATATTCATAAGTGTATTCTAGCAACCTATTTAAATTTTCTACAATTAGCGAAAAAAAATTCGAAATGACGAGAATATATTATTTTTGCGGGCTACGACATTTGTAAGACAAATTCGAGCAGCACAGATATTTCAGAAATTACAATTTTCTTGCGCAAAATTTAACACCTTCAAGAACGCTCGATTAAAATAATTTTCAATGTCCGCACGACCCGCCACCCAGCGCGCAAAAAAGAATCAATTCTCAAGAGGCACATTTCCCGTTTTCCGTAAATATTCCCGGTGGCCGGCCTCGGAGCGCGGACCACGCCTCGTCACTCTCCGCCCACGGCGGGGCCGCGCTGGTCTCCCTGAAAGCGAACAGCCGCCGCGTAGTTATCGCATTTGTAAATGGGATCCGTTTTGTCACATCAAATTACTTAGCCGGCTCGCCAGAGTCGGTCTCGCGAGCCGAAGCGACAAAGTGACGGACACTTAGTCATTGGAGACATAGAGGATGTATCGGAATAACAATTATAACAGCGAGAGCTGTCGCGAGATACAATTCTTGAATTGTATGTTTTCATTGTGAATTTGTATACTGCTTTGTGTCTTACAAATCATTTGTAATTTTTTCTCAAAAAATAATTTTATTTTTCAAATATTGAAAGTTACAATCGTTAATAACGATACGTGACATCGTGTACTTGATGAATTTTTTAAATGAATAGACACGTCATTTGGTAACATAAAATTTTTAAGTATTTTTTTTATTTTCCTTCCGCAGCATTTTATTCATTCATTTGCCATTCTGATAATTGAAGGAGTTCCTATAAAAGGGTCTATATATGTAGTTCATCAGGTCGCAAAATGGTTTTATTGTTTTTAAATGGTTTATGTAACGGTATTTTATGTAACACGTGCGACATTTTATTTTTATGATTTCAATTCAATCTTGCTGAAATTCGACCTCAAAAGTTGACTAATATCGAAAAAGTGTCTATATTCATCCGGTAGTAACAAATATGATGGATTCCGACAGTTCGACGATGTCAGTGGTATTGCTAAGCAATATGAATAAACAAAGAAAACGCAAATGTAAAATCCATAATTAGCAAGTGAATATTATAAAATAAAATAATTAAATTCTGTTTTTTCTCTCTCCTGTAAAATTTTGTTTTTGCATGTAGCCTCTTTTCATAGAGAAGCCATCAATTGATAATCACTTATTAGAATATACACTTTGTTTAATTATTTATTGTTTTACTTACAATTTATTTATTTTTCTGATAAACTATATCTTTACTAGTTTAAAATTAGTTAGTTGGATAAATTACAAAAAATAAAATGATAAAAACAAAAAGGTTATAAGGTAAGTTCATGATCAATCCTCATCATTGATTTATGAACTCTCACCTTTTTGACTATTCACATGTACTCATCACTTTTTCATCAGCGTATCTCTGATCTAAGGGCTGTTTATGGAAATGTACCCGTTGCTGCATGATTGGTCATCCTCTCGCTGCTCGTTCATCGACATCGTCCACCATGAAAGCTATGTCTACAAAACATAAGGATTCACCATGGATTCACAATGGTAGAAATACATTTCCTACAGAATGGTAACATCGTACACCTCGCTGTCTGCGACAATCGACCCTATTATGTAAGGTTTCGTACATCAGCAACAAATAATTCCCTCTCCAAGCACAAGAGCTAGTGTCTTTTTGAGGAATTACAGCGAAAAAAAACTGTGTATTAATTATAGTTTTAAAAGACTAGAGTAAATGAATTTAATAATTTGTATCTTACATTAAATAAATGAAAAAAAAATCAAATAAGTCATTTTTTGTGTTCCAGTATTATAAACTAAACTAAACTATATCTTAAAATCGTAATAATATCTTACATTAAATAAATAAAATATAATATCTTACATTAAACAAATAAAAAATGAAATAAGTCATTTTTTGTGTTCTAGTATTATAAACTAAACTAAACGATATCTTAAAATCTGAATAATATGACATTAATTGTGATACGGATATAACGAGATTTATCTAATATTTCGATTTTTTCAAAATATATAGTTACGTAAGAGTCATAATTCAAAGTACTCACTGCACACCCCTGCTTGATACTCATTTTAAGGGGCTGTAATTTTGTTTTATATTGTTTTTGAATCACAATAATGTCTACCCAAGGAAACCAATTTTCATAACAGGAGGATAGAGACACACGAAGAGTAAGGAAAAGAGTCATGTGTATAAGACAGATATAAACTAATTTTATTGAATATGCCAAGAAAATTAATGGCAATGGGCAATTACATTACATTACTGGACGAATGCAGTCATACAGTGATAGCCGAAATCAAGAGGCTTGTCCAGTTCTTAAACTCGCTGGATTGTCGAAATCATATAAATCTGCAAAATCAAGTGTCAGCGAATAACATGAACAAAGGGAGGCTTTCATCCAGCAGTGAATAAAAAGCGTCTGATAATGATTAAATTGATACCGATATGCGAGATACTATAATAGACCAATCACATAGAAAACACATGAAGTAAACTAAGAATAGGTAATTTTTTTCACCAAAAAAATGTATTCCAAGTCACATTTGACATTACTTACCGTAGTATATACTAAAGTAAATTATAAACTACCAGAGCTGAAACAATTACGTAGTAATGATTCAAAAATATTTAGACAAAATAAAACAATTACAATTACAATTAAAATTAATTTAAACTATCGTAAATAAAAAACAAAAAGGAGCATATAAGGACCAACCTGACAAGCTATTTAAAATGTGTAAATTTACAAATTTAAATGTACAAAAATATTTCATACTTCAAAAAACTAGAAAAAAAAACAAACAATTTTTAAGGAGACTAAACCAAACACAATTGCTAAATTATTTAACAAACTACCCGACAGACTAAACAATGAAATAGAACAACAAATAGAAAGCATTCTAAAAAATATTACGATGACCTGTGAAATATGTTGCTAGCTTTTATGTAAACTATATTCTTTTCAAGTATTTCTAACTAATGTATTATTTAAAACATTAATAAAACTTGTTAGATATAATTTTTTAATGTCTAATACCACATCTCAAAGGTACCGATCAATCTTATTATGTAGTTGTTGATGCAAAGAAGGATATTTTAATTATTTTTTTATTAAAGTATGTAATTCATGTTAATACATTTTAGAACATTTTTATGGTTATACTCTGTTGGTTAACAAATTAATCTTCCTTGCGTTTACCTAATATACATTTAAACTGAACAACATAATTAAAATTGCTAACCCTGAATAAGAAATGTAATGTCCGTATTATACAAGATATTTCACATTTTTTGTTGATACTCCGTAAATAGCAGACATTTTAATTACAAGCTAGAAACCGGAAACGAGCAATTTTTTCCTAGTTTGGGTAATGTCTGTACCGGTTTTAAAGCTTGACAGCTCTCTCAATACACGTGATGCGAAAATATTACATTTAACTTATTGCGACTGCGGTTTTTATCGTCCATGTGATGCAATTACATAGGTTTCACCCTGTAGCACCGAGTTCTTTCGATTCATTCCTGCCGCTGTTGTTGGCCGCCTTGCTGCTAATGAGTGGTTGGGAAATGCTAGAAATTAACATTTTTATTTGTACGACTGAGACGTGGGCAATGATTTAAACTAATAGTCGAGAATTATACGGCGCACATGCATTACTTCATTTATTAGCTAATTTAGTAATGCGTTTAGAATAAATTCACTTAAACACAGTGGTACAGTAACTACAGTAAGCACGCAATAAGCACGGTTACAACAAGCCAGAGTAAGAGAAAAAATAATTGAATAAAAAAATTAAAAGGAATATTTCTGGAATACACTGTTTCATAATACAGATTGGAACGATGGTGATGGATACTTTAATGTTATTTTTTCATTTTCATTTAATTGCCGATGAATCTGCGTTTATGGACAAGAATAGAAATTTGATTGCTTGATACATACACATAATACAAATAAATTAGGATAATATGTAACAAGTCTCTCGGCCACTACCTACCTCGCTAGATATATAGAAATATCTATTCTGAAGAAGGTAAATTATTTAAACATTTTATCCTCTTAGATCGACATCTAATATTTATTTAGAAAGAAAGTACATATTTGTAATAATCAAGAGCAAAAACTATTTAAAATTATAAAAGTATCATGCGAGATGCAGGAGGAAAACAGAAATAAATGCAAACTCAAGTTTTATATTTCTTATCAAAACAGCGACTTTCATATGGATCTACAAAATTAATGGCAAGCTTACTAAAAGTATAGAAAAAAATTGGGATGCAAAGAAGAAAGAAGAAGGAACGTAATTCAGTAAAAAGGTAAATAAAATCAAAAAAGTGACAAGCAGGGCTGAAAAATCTAATATGATGGAATATATAAAATAAAATGCATTAATAATTACAATAAAATAATGACGATAAAGAGAAAAATCTAGAATACATCAGATAAGAGTAACAAGAAAAGTGAAATAATTAAAATATGTAAGAATGAAATGAATATGGCCATTTTGCAGCTTATAACCTACAACAAGTTACATATTGGTAAACAATATATAGCAAGCAGGGGTAATACATGTTAAAAATATTATCGACTCTTTTTTTTTTAATTTTTTTTTCACGAACTTTTGATTAATGTTACTGGACTTATCATTATGAAAATCGTATTTATTTTGAATATCTTTTATGTAGTGACATGCGCAACATAAAATTGTGAAAATAGGAATACCATTATTCAACAAATTAATATTAGTAAATAAATTTTCCATCTTTCTGCAATCAAAATTCGAAAGTAACTGATTATTTAGCAAATAAAAAGATCTACAAGGCCTATGTATTCGCTAATAAAGGAACATTGACCAATCACAGAGCTCGAAACAAATTATGGAGAAAGCGTTCGCAGCGTTGCACATCCCTACCGATATTATGATTTATGGACACAATCGTTTGGGCCCGTTTGTTTGGGCCCGGCTTTATATAGCACATGCTTTTCCGAATTTTGGTACACCAATTTAGCGCTACATATATATGGCTAAATTTCATTACTGACTTACTGGTAAATAAATTTCCAAGTATTATTATTATTAAAATCAATTATTTTTCACATTTAAAAGTATTATAAATATAATAATATTTTTAAACTACCGTATTATATGACAATTTTTGCAGATAGTTGAGTATGTTGTTGTACGGTTTATTTACTAGGAATTTCATAGAATTTTCTTACACAATGATCGAAAACTAAACATCGCAAAAATCACAAGTCACTCTTACGGTATTTTATTAATTATTATTATTCATCCCTTGGTGGCTATTCTGTTTTCCACCAAATACTTTTCAGTGTCTTTTGAAGTTTTGTAAAGTCCAGTTGCACTTTACATTATCTCATTCAATATTTTGTCACTGTAATTTTCTCCATAATTAAAATAAGAATAATCTGTGAAGTACGTGATTTTTTAAAAATCTGTATATTTTATTTTATTACTGTATTGTGCATTATTTGTAAATGATTTTTCAATATTCAATATTTCACGATATTCCAAAGTTTTAAAGAAATCAATATTGAAAATATTGGTCAGAAATATTGAAAAAATGAAAATGGTCTCTCGTGACATAATTAACATTTCACCCAAAATGTAAAAAATATTTTCTATTCAAAATTGAACGAAAAATACTTCCCTGAAGTTTTTGCAACTGACATCTTTTATACAAGATAGTTTTGATCTCATATGTCAGGCAATGAAGTTCGAAAAACACGGCAAAATACTCCAAATGAGGGAACGTACTCATACTGCATGACCCGCTCAGAGGAGGGAGGGGGAACTTCAAAATACCACGCTTGGGCGGGGGGCTTATCACGTAGTCAATATCCTGTAGGGAAATCTCGCTGTTAATAAAAATAACAGGACTTTAGTTTCTATTAAGTTCTGGCTGCAATATATTTTGACATAAGTTTTTTCTTGATAATATTTTTTCTAATTTATATAAATTAACTTTGTTTAAACCACTTATTTATTGAAAAAAATCAACATGTTTCAAAGCCAATGGCTTCTTCATCAGGAAAACAAAAATAATATTTAAAAATCGAAGTATAGATCAAAAGTTATATATGGAAAATAATAATATAAAGTACCTAATTAATATGTAAATAGTAAAATGAATATTATAAATAATCAGGTCCTTTTTGCAAATAGTTATCTTTTAAATTTATTTTCATATTAATTAGGTACTTTATATTATTATTTTCCGTATATAACTTTTGATCTATACTTCGATTTTTAAATATTATTTTTGTTTTCCTGATGAAGAAGCCATTGGCTTTGAAACATGTTGATTTTTTTCAATAAATAAGTGGTTTAAACAAAGTTAATTTATATAAATTATAATTATGTTACCACAAAATAAATTTGCTACATTTGAAGAAGAAAATATTTTTTCTACTTGTAATTATAGGTATGCATGCACTCTTTCCGTCACGCAGCAAGCGTCGTATTAATAAAGACAAATATAAGCCCAATAATTTTTTTTAAACTTTTTGTTAGCAAGAAATTATTCAAAACCATATTTATGAAATACTACGTGAAAACTGTAAGGGGAGGGAGGGATCTTGGAATATACTACACGTGGTCACCGAGAGGGGAAAACTACAAAGAAAGGGGAGGGGGAAAAGGGGAAAAAAATGTGGAAAAACTACAAAAAGTGGGTCACGTAGAATGGGTATGTTCCCTAACGCGTTACATTACTTATTAATGTTAAACTCAAATAAAGCCGGCCATTAAAAATTATCATTAGCTATAATGAGATCATTTAGATCCACAAAAACGTTATTTATTTTTTTAAATATGCATTAGAGTACATTTATACGTTTGAGACACGGCTTAATGTTTCAAGACACATACCAGTTTGTTATAATCCATCGATTAATATCTGATGACGTGATGAAAAAATGTGCACATTCCATAGCCTCCAACGCCTTACGCGTTGAACAAAAAAAATTCTCGCTCTCTACCGCATTGTTATTGAATGTATATCGAGCAGAGGTGTCCACTTTTATATACACGTTATTTTAATCCGATAACACATTTCTTAATATCAAACGTAATTTTTTTTTCAAATTACTCCAAATTAGAAAAAAACGCCTTTTTCCAAATCCGATACGCTGCTTTTTGGACGTTTCATTTCTACATAAGTAAGTACATGACCTTCTTTTCTAACGCAAATAAACATGCATCGGAGAAAGTTGCATCTCAGTTGTGGCGGAGGAGCTCCACGCCCCCGCCCATTATATTTTTCAAAAATTTTCCGATAAAATATTAGTAACCTTAATAATTATCAGTAATAAAAATTAAATAAATAATAACCTCCTTGTAAAAAATCACTCGATTTTTACCTGAATTTCAGGGTGGTGTAACCCCTTAATGCTTTACATTGAAGGTTTACGCCACCAACTTAATTTAAAATAATTCATGTTAATAAATAAAATAATAATGTTAATAAATAAATAAATAAAATAATGCATCTTACACTAGGTATTTACCTAATAAAAAAATCTAAAATAGGAATTCTTCTGTAATTCATAATTTTCGTTCTATAAATCTTTTAAATTTTTCCTTTGTAAGTGATTATCCATCATCACACAAAAATTTTGATTCTTTTTGGTGAGGTAAAACATAAACAATAATTTGATAATTAATATCTATTAGTTAACATTGTTGTACAATAGATATAACATTGTGACAATAAAAAAATGTCATCAGTGAATGTGAAATATTACATTAATAATCTTAATACACATATGCATGTACATGCTAGAGCAGGTCGAAGTCACTTGTAATTGGGATAATGGACAGAGTCTTAATTAATTTTCATCCACCCATTATTCTGTTAATTTTTCTAATCAAATTAAATTTAAATAAAATGCTACACTTGTATGTAACATAATTTTTCGCTAAATTTATCTCAAACATATTCGAACCACCCACAATACTTACCTCGCTCGCGCGGCGCAGTGTTTTGAATACACATCTTCGCTCGAATTGAGTGTTGCGAATCCGTATTGTGCATTCCAGGATAACGGTAATAGTTTCTCCTAGTATTTATTTTTCAAGAACAGAAAATGGTGTTCATTTATAACAACAAAATTTTTCTTAAAGATTGAATTCTTTCAATCAAAGTGACTCCATTTCAGCTGAATACAACCTCTAGCGACATTACTTATTGAAAAAGTAATTTGTGCAAGCAGACTCGTGGCGACAAACAAGAAGATCTATGAGCTGAGAGGAAAAGGGGCTAATGGTCTCTTCATCGGGATACGACACATACTAAAAATTCAAATTATTATAAAAGAACCCTAACAAAAATAAAAAAAATAAAAATGCTAGTTGTTAAGTACTAATGTGTAAACAAATTCACAAGATAAAAATGTCTATTTAAACATCTTCAGTGCTCCTTAATTTTAATATTTAAATTTTTAAATGTTTTATCAATATAAAGATGATTGCAATCATTATAAATTCGCTTACAATTCGTTAATTATACACTCTATCCTATAAAACTTTTCTACACATGAAAAATCAGCGTTATTATTAACAGCACAAAACTAATTTCAAGCTAGCGCACGCCCCTGATATCTAGGATGCAATTAAGTAGGTGTATTTTTTAAAATTATTGAATATATAAATAAACAAAATGGTGTCGTAAAGCAGCCTAAGCCCAGAAGCAGATTTTATCTGCTCAACAGTTTCGTGTAATTATTATTTGGCCGCTTCTTGACCAGCGTTCGGCCGTGTAATTAATAGAAAGCTCGCGTTGATTTTTATTGTCAGGCTTCGATATCGTATCAATTAAAATCTTATTTATTTTATGTGTTAATTAACTTTGCATTCGCCGACAGCGGAATGTTCTGAGCATACTTTTCCGGACACATCGTCCATTAAACAACAGACACACGGACTATTAGCATATCATCACGAACGACCATTACATTTGTGTGGCGAAAAATCGAAGAGCCATCGACATGTGTGATGAAGAACACGTTCTTAGCTACCTGCCTATTTCCACGGCTGCGGGTATCGTTATCGTAAATATGTCGATTTCCTTTCATGTTTCTGCCCCATAAATGTATCATAAAAGTACGACGGATATCAAAAAGTTTCTTCAAGTATTTTGCTTCTGGTTAACACAAATCACACGTCCGTGTGGAGTAATTGCTCTTGATTATGTGCTGGAAATGTAATGATGTGTTCTTGAGATTTTATTTGTGCTGAAAATGCAATGTGAGCTGAAAGAATGATGGTGTTGTAAATAAAATTGAATGCAGTAAAAATAGGTGGTTCGTTAATAACATAATAATTTGTTTTGATATTCTAAAATGTAAATTATAGAATGAACGCAAATACAAAAGTAAACGAGGACATTCATTTTAATGTATTCCATTTTACAGTATTTCACAAAGCTGAAAAGTAAGTATTAATTAATTATTTTGTGAATGATATGGACATAAAAAATGTATAATTTCATCTTTTAAATATTTGAATCATCATTTTAGCAAAATAAGGCTGTATATTATTAACAAAGAAAAAAATAACTTCCATTCTTTTGATGAAATTCGACGTTCCTCAACCTAGATTCTTTTAGTATATTCCATTATGGAAGACAAACTTCTTCATGGATTATTTCACAAAATTTCCACTATTTTAAATGGACTTGTTTTTTCATTATTTTAAATTTTAAGGATATTCTGGACCGACACGATAACTAACACTGAAGCCAATTTCCAAAGAAAATTGTTTATAACAATCAAGCTCCATAAGACATCGTCTTTTGGTCACATAATGAGAGGGGGAAAATATACCCTACTTCAGTTGGTTTTCGAAGGGAACATTGAAGTCCGCAGAGGAGTCGGAAGAAAACAACTTAGAAATATCCGAGAATGGACCGGGATAAGAAGAGTCGAGGAGTTGCTGCGAGCTACTCAGATAGAGATGGTTTCTCCGGGTGATCGGAGGGACCCGACAGGACACTTAAAGAAGAAAAAGATAAATTTTCTATTCTCATATATAAATTATTTTCTGTCTTTTAATTAATATTTAATATAATATAATAATTTAGGAGACACTCGTTTACTTATTGTAAGTCGCTCTTATACGTCTCTCTTGTTGTTTCCCATCCATCTTCATCTCTGTCCTCCTTTTGGTCTAAATAATTTATATGAAAATACTTTGTGCACGTTATTGGTCTCGCCTGTACCCACTGCAACCACCTTATTTTCTCTTATAATAGAGCAGTTGAACTTACCATGAAGATAATTGAAAATAAGTTTATTTAACAAGATTTATTAAGCTTATCATAGATGTCTTATTAAAAAAATCAATTTAAAAATTGTGCCAAAATTTGCTAAACGGAAAAGCCACGTTTGCATACGTTTACAAGTTCTTCAACTGTCAAAACCATCAAACTGATGAATTTCAATGTAAAACAGAATATGAAAAAAATATTTTTCCTAGTGGCTTACTTACGACCTAAATAATAATTCACTTCATACTAATTGTTTAACTGAACAGTTTTAATTTATATCTTATTTAAAAAAATAACTTTTTTGAACAAAAGTAACAATAAAATACAAGCAAGTATTCCAAACAATTTCTATGTATGTTATGAAAATAAGTGCCTATCCTTAATCTACCTACTTACTTACTTACACTTGAAAAAAATTATTCAAATACAGTTTTGAAATTGATCAGTTTGAAGTTTTTAACAGGAGACGAATTTTTGCATATCGTCATGGAACTGTGTATGTGGGAGACAAATAAATTACTAAAAACTATTTAAACTTTTAATTATTGCGCGAAGTCACTGGACAGGAATTAAACCGGAACACTGTTCTTTAGTTTAAAATATTCGCACTTTATCACTCTCTGTGGTTACATTTTTCTCTGTGACACTTTATTCTCGCTAACTAGAATCTTCGCCCGCCTGTGGTCCCACTTATTTAAAAATTCCTGTTAGGTATATTCTTAATTTACTATCGCTAGTCGCACACTAACTCGCCGCTGATTTTTATGGAATCACCGAACTCTCAGAAATAACTAACTCGCTTTTATAAAAGAAATGTTGGTTTGTCGAATGTTCGAGACTAATCGACTAAGTTCTCCTTATTTCCTGTAGTTTCTTCATATTTCTAGTGATTATGAGAGTAACCTAACATATTTTTGAATAGCGAGTTTCGGTACACGATAAAAAATAATAGGGGGATTAGGCGCAGTGCAGAAAAATCGCATCTAACTGATAAAAAATAATATACAGCAAAACCATTATTGTAAGGGAATATGTAAATATATTTGTACATTCATTTACGTCTACGTTTCCACATACACATTCGATAAAATAATTGAAATCTTTATCGAAAGTTTATTATTGAAGTGTCGCATATTGAAATATTAATATTATGCATAGTTGAAAACTATGTATAAAAATTTGTATCATATATTTGTAAATGTGGAGTTAACAAAAGTTGTATATATTTTTTTTTCAAATAAAGAGGACAAGAAGACACAATATAAAAAATAAAACAAATAGTCAATAATGTATTTTCCTTGATTATTTACAACATTTTGCATTTGATCTCAACTCGAAGTACTCGTCATTCGAACAGTAGTGTCGAAAATCCTCACTTTTGTCTGCTTAATATTCCATTTTGGAATTTAATATAATAATAAATGAAACGTAAAAGTAAACGCCGCTTCTTTTTATACCAAAAACCTTAACCTTTATTACCTAGATAGGTATTAAATGCACGCTATATATATAGATAGGTCTATAGATATAGCGTGCATTTAAAAATTTGAAAAAAAAAACGGATGCCACTTACGTTTGTTTGTATATTTTTATTTATTTAAAAAAAAAACTCATTTCGACATTAGGAACATAGATTAAAAAAAAGGAAACACGAAATAATATAACATGATCATATATCAATTTTACATTTCATATTATGACACTTAATACCAAAATAATGATGCATATAATTTAAACTCTTTTGCGGAAAATACAAATGGTTTTTACCTCCAAGACGTATTTCATTACGATGGTCGTACGATAAGTAAACAGATAGAATCATTTACTTTCAGACATGTATTGCCCTCGAAAGTGTTGGATAAAAATATCCTCGGAGGAAACGGCGGCCATCTTATTAATCGGCTGTGTGAAGTTGATGGTATCAATGTTGGAGGTGATTTAAAGCCTGAAGAAATAACACAGGTGCAAAGAAGGGCAATTTATGTTCAGATTTAAATCAATTTATAGTGACGACCACTTGATATTAAGATGAGCAGCAGGGTAATCAAGGAAAAAAATATATTTTAATATAAATATTGCTATGAGAAAATATTTCAAACGATCATGTTGATGAAAACACATTTAAGATTAACAGAAAAATAATAAATATATATTTACAAGCTTTTGAGATAATTAAAAAATATAAACACCTTGTGATTACCCCTAAATAATGACTGGAAAACTTATGATATGGACAGCCATTTGAAAATTAAATGAAAATGTATCATTTTAATATTAACTGTTTAACATATTAAATTTGGAATCGCAGTTTCCTGTATTGGAAAAAATCCGAGTTTTTATCCCGGTGGTATAATTTTTTTTCTTTCATTAATAATATTTTTAATATCGGCAGTAAAATTTGACTCCATTTCGTCTTCTTCCTTATTATAAACATGTAATAAATTTTAAATTTAAAGAAATATGGAGCTATTCCCATTCTTTTTCTGCATTAAATACGTTAATACATCGTGTTCCAGTTTATTAAATTGTTTTATTCGAAATATGCGTCAAAAAGTATCAGGAAGTATTGTAATCTGAGGCTTGGATCGATATTTTTCGATATTCTCATCGAAAGTTATCGATCATGTCGGAAGCCGCAGACAGCACAGCCCTATACCTTTTTTGGGAGAATATTCTAGAAGCATGCGCAAATGTCTATAAATAGAGGGAGAGACGCGATTTCTAACACTCTCCTCGTAGACCCCGTTCATCCAGTGTTTTATAACTAGTCTTAAGTTTTTATTAAAAAGTATTGTTAAAAATCGGTGTATTCAAAAATTAAATAAATCTTGTAAGTACATTCCAAATTCTTCTTTTTATTCTCTGCTTCCCGAATTATATATATTCCAATATTTAGATACCCCAGTATTTAAACATTGGTGGTGACCCCTTAAATAAAAAATAAAAGCCAAAAAAAAACAAAAAATACCAGAGAACAAATATCCCCTCTCGCGCCCCTACCACAGTATCAATGCATTGGAGATGAGATCCCTTAGACATAGATTTCTTTTTTAATAGAGTAAAGAATTAAGATATTAGGAATGAATATAATGCTGATCTTTGAATAATTTGTAGAATTAAAAAAGGGTCGCTCAGGTGGTATAGGTATGTGGTACATGTTGAGCGAATGAATGAAGAAAGAATGGTAAGAAAGATATGTCAAAAAAGGTCCCTCAGGTGGTTTACCTGAGGGACCTTTTTTTAATTCTGTTAACTATGCTTAGATCAATTTTATATTCTGTCCTAATTTGTTAATTCTGTACTTCATCATAAAGTAGTTATAAATATTAAATTAGGAGCCAATATTTCCGCATAATTGATGGAAACATTAAAATTCGACACATGACATTTTCTATACAAACTTAACGCTTAAAGAAATAAGTACTCCCTTTCTGTTTTTAGAGGGCGATCGCGGAAGACGTGGCACGACCAGATTAACGAGATACTGGGAGATGGTCCCATTAGAAGCTTCAATAACAGTCGAGATTACATGCGAAAATATATGAATGCGGATGAGGCGAGAGTTGTATGTTAGGACAGAAGAGTATGGCACTCTATCCTCTCTGCTTAACCCCCGCGGAGAAAAAGCGTGATGGTAAATAAGTAAGTAAGTATCACATTCGCTATTATTAAAAGAGTGATCCATTTTTTAAATTTCTGAAGAAAAACTTTGGAATTTTTCAGATAATGGTAAAAAAACACGTTTTGCAGGGACATATATCAATATAAATTAACACAATCAGAAATGTGGAAGGCTTTCATGTCCATTGAATGTAGCCTGAAAAAGGAAATAAAATATATTTTTTGTTTATTTTTAACATTGGTCGCAAATACTTTTTCATTGTTAATTCATTTTAATCAAATTTATTATTCACTTTATAATTAGATTTATGAAAAATAAAAATCACAAATGATACTAGATGGAAACATTTCACGATTTCAAAAAAACAAAAACTTTTGCGATATTTATAAACATAGTTATTAAGACAATACAACACTTTATATAATGCAAAATCGAGGTAAAAATTTTAACATTGGACTAGATCTTTTAAAATATTTAAGTTTTTATGATATTACAGAATTTCAGGATCATTTATCAGTTATCCGCCGCCGGGCGCGCGGCGCGCAGCGCACGTCCATAACAGAATATACGATTTAATTAATTCGAATTCTTGAGTATGAGGTATAATTTTTTGAATATTTTTATATTAATGACAGTGAAATTTCCTTAGTACGCATGTAAAATTTAATTAAAATAATCGATGTTTTAACGGTTTTATGGATACCGCAATATAAGAAAAAGAACGATTAATTTTTGTCTTTTTTAAAACGATATATTTAACAAGGTGTCAAAATATATTAATGTCTGAATAGCACCACTTCTTTTTCAAACTTTATACAATCATTTTATAAATAAAATATATGTTCTTTATTTGAAAAAATACGATATTAGTGTACCAAAGATAACTCTATTGCATGAAAACTAAAATCGTGTTTCGAGGTTATAATTTTTTTGATGTTATAACAATATATTTGTTCATATTTTTTAAAGAAAATGCTTCAAGAGTAAATGGATCTATTTATCTATTTATTAAAAGCCTGTTTAGGTACGGGTTTTTCAAATTCGTATACTGGGGCCTCTCAATGATAAAAGTGATATTCAAATATCTTTGGTATCCATTTTGTCATTGTCAGTGTGGACACCCTATTTTTATTGTTATTTTTCTAACATAAAATTATTCATGACATTATTGTTAGCTGCATTTTAACAAATACTCAACTGCCGAAAACAGATCTTAATTCATTTATTTGCCTATTAAACTATATTTTTTTATTATTTAATACACGCAAATGTACACATAATTATATATTCTTTTTACGTTCGCTATTGCTTTTGTATTCAATAATATTTACCAGTTTTTTGTCCATATTTTATATTTATATTTAGAATTAATTGATTAATTTTATATATATAGTATTTTGTTTTATATTTATATTAACTATAACTATGAATTCTATTTTGCTTCGTCTCTACTCCTACAGCAAGATTAATGTAAACACGTATTATAAAAGATTTACTGAACCTCCAAGGTACACGCTACTGTTACCCACGACCGTCACAAATAACAGCTTACAGTCAAATAAATTCAATTAGCATCAAACGATCAGACGCTATAAAAACGTAAAGCCCACAGAGCATAAAAACGGTAAACTTTAAGAAAATCCTGACAGTAATGATTGACGCCTACTTAACCTTTGGTCCAGTACTAGAATTCTGGTAGTAAAACTGGTAACTATAGACGAGACGACTTTTTTTAAACAACCATTTGTCCTCAAATAGTTAAATTTAACTGTTTATGTTGGTAAACGCGAGATAGTCCTAACTTTTGACCCTTCGTCCATTCTTCATCGGTCGTCAACCTACGAGAAGCAGTGGCGTCGTTTTCAAATATTTCATTTACTATAAAATAGATTTGTAATCTTATTTTTCATCCACTTTAGACTCCGCCCCCTCTCACTCCCTCTCTCTCTCTCGTAGATTCCTGGCCGTTCTGTAGGCTAGTTAGTGCATGCTTGTCTTTGACAAGATTAACACGCATGTGATAAATATTGGTGAAAAGTTAACAATACTATGGTTGTGGTGAATAGTGTTGTGAACATAGTGTAGTGTTGGTCCTGACGAAGAGACGGGTACGCCTCAAAACCGGTAGACTTAAAATCTGGTAGTAGTTTATACAAATTTAACTAACACTCTGTTATAATATACAATCACAAAGTTAATGCTTTAAATATTAATAATATTATTTTTCATCATTTACCTGTCATAAAATGTTCTCAGGTTTTCATGGCCGTTCAGAATGTTCTGTGTGTAGTTTTTTGGGATATTCTGCTGTGTATGTATGACATTTTTGATCGAAGTTTCGGATCCCATTGCAGGTTCGATCATCAGAGTTGATGTGCCACTAACAGAAGATTCTGTCATAAAATGAATGCAGGAAATGAATAAAGCACTAAGTGCCGGAATGTTTATTTTAAGATACAGGGTAAAAAGCTCATATAGTCTTTTTCGATAACCCGTATGAGCTAGCTTAATTGATCATTCTTCATAATGCAATATTCACCAATTCCATCGTAAGAACATCTACATATTATAATTTTTTTCTATATAAGTATTATATATTGTGTGTTCAAATCGGAAATTATTTAGATGCACTACGCTATCTTGAGGCATCTGTAGTCTTTTCTCACGAACTAGTTGGTATATATAGATTTTCGCAGCTGGTAATGATTCCTCTATTTTTTAGTGTAGTAATAAGCACGTTTCTCATATTCATAGCTTCGTCTCTGTTAGACTTCTATAATTTATCTTAATTAATTAATCTCCCTCTGGGGACAAAATCCATTTATCCATTTCACCGGAATAAAGTTATCGTGTTACATAGACCATTGACTAAATTTATTACATATTTACAAACCATTACGCCTTTTCTCTGAAAGAATCGGCCATACCTACTTTCTCATATAAATAGCATCGTCTCTATAAGACATATTAAATATATCTTGATTGATGATGTTCCAGTATTGTGTTCTTGAAAAAATATGAATACACTCAAAATACTCTGATTACCACATGCTTTTAAATTCCCTCTTACCTCGTCCATGTGCTTCTTTGATGTACGTCGTAAAAGGTAGACTATTGTGGAGATGCGCCACTACGAAAAAAACGTGCCCCCTAATTGTCGAGATGCGCCGGTACAGAAAAATGTTCGACTTAAAACAAATAATGGTCCTCTTTTGATCCCGCGGCGGGGTGGGACGGGATACACGAAGAACAGCTCACACCTCACTCGCCGGCCGCAGTTAATAAAATTGTACGCCACGAAAGAATCTGTTGACTGAAACATTAGCGGCGTTATTTATGTGGCGAGAACACGCGGCCAGTTCATATTTCTATCAGGCGCGGCCTTTATTCTGCGGCGTAAATCTGTCTTCAACCGAGACGCATCCCTCTCTTTCTAATCGCCGGCGGTCGCATTACACAAGCGCGCCGATGCCTGAACCCCGAGTCCCTAATTAATTATTCTCCTTCTATCGCAGTTCAAGCCGGCGCGCTGCATTGTTGAGAACGCAACAATGACACTCTATGTCTCGCTAGTGCGCATTTATAGGTACTGGTGCAGCAGAGTCACTAAAAAATATTTGTTATTTTAATGGATGCCTGTCAATATTTGAACAATTTTTTGGCTCAGACCTATTGATTATTCAAAACCTAGACTGTTCGATGAGGCTCTTCTACTATCGTTATTAGCTGTGTTTTATCCAATGCTGGATCTCTTAGTGTCTCCCATTTTCCATAGTCCTTTTTCATTTTCATTTGATGATTTTATTTATTTTTTATTTATTTATTTATCTTCATCTTGTTACATGACAGGAGATGGAGCCGCCCATCTCACTAGGAAGAACCTGTGCCGAGATGAGCAGCTGAACAATATAGTTAGAAAAAAAAATAATAAAGATATACAACAAAATACTATATAACTATAAAATTAATTAATTAATTAATTGAGTATATAAATATAAAATGTGGATAATAAGAACAGAATATACTGTAAAATACAAAAGCAATAGTGAAAGTAGAGTAATATATATAAAAATCATATGCATGGATAGTAACAAAATGTATATATAATAGCACAGTTAAAAGTATATTTAGGTATGTACCTATATAAGAGAATTAAATGAATGTTTGTGTATATTAAATAGTGATAAGAAATGAATTTTAATGAGCAATAAATTGTGACCTGTTTTCGGCAGTTGGGTATTTGTGCAAATGCAGGTGACAATAATGTCTTCTATTGATCTAATGTGTTCTTAGGTTGTCTATCACTTCTATCAGCTTCTCGATGGATGCCACTAGATAATTACATTTGTCTTGTAATTGTCCATCGTCAAAACTATGTGGCCTGCCCATTTTTGATTCCCACCTGCTCTTTTAAAATATGCTCCTGTATCAATTTGAATGAATTTTCTTAGAGTCAAGGATTCTAAATAATCCTCTAGCGTTATTTTCACATGTTTATTAAGGACAGAATACAACATATACATTACTTTGGTTCATTCTGCGACTATTTACAAGCAAATTATTTTATAAGGTATATAAAAAAGGCGACGAAGTATATATTGATCATATTTTTAAAATACCTGCCGAGGACATGAAACTGATTTAACTCGTTTTTTTTTAATTCAAGAAAGAGCCCACTGTTACAAGTCAGCTTGTAGTTAGCGAACCCCATCCAGCCTCTTCGTGATATTTTCTATAATGTTTGCTTTCAGATTTTATTTACAAAACCATTGTGTAAGGATAACCTACCTTAGAATTCTACAGTTTCCAGAAGCTCATTATGTTTTTGTTGATTTTTCCTTATATGACAAGATGTAGTAAGGCCAAAATTAAGATGGGGTGACAACGTCCTCAAAGACAATTCTGCCTTGAAGCTTCGGAACTGGAGAGAGCTGGCACTAAGCCGTGACGAGTGGAGGAAGACTCTTGAGGAGGCCAAGACCCACCAGGTGTTGTAGTGCGAAGAGTGATGATGAGTGATGACAAAATGCAGCGGTAATGCAGCGTAAGGGTGTTACATGAAATTTTCAAAATATATCAGTTTTCTTATGTTTTTGGTAGGAGTGATTTCATTGCTTTTCTTCATTCTTATTAATACTTTTTCAACTTATTTTTTAACATTTATGACCATAATTTCGAAACTTTTAAACTCTTTTAACACTCCTCGATATCACCTAACCAATATCACTTATAGTAGCAGATAAAGGTATTGAGTACGAATAATCATAATTTATTTGCATTATTTCCGTTCGTATGTTTAATTTAATATCAGAAGCGTTTTGGAATTTATCCAGTTTTTTTTTGTTAAAAAGCAATATATTACATCTTTTCACAAATCGAATATTAAAATTATAAAGCAATATAATAAGCGCGATTCTGATTTTTATGACATAATAACGTAACTGCTTCTGTAGTAAAATTAATTAATAATGTTTTGGACGTGTGAAACGTGGGAGTTTGTAAAGGATTGAGAAAAATTTAGATGACAGAGTGAGTTTTGGAAGAAATAGAAATAAAGGAACGTTATGAGAAAGCTGGCACGATTAGATATTTTTTACCTAGTATTGTAAGATGGTCATGTTAGAAGTTTAAATAATCAACGAGCGTGCATGAGAAAATTTATGGAATTTTAAGGTTTACGATAACAATAGCGCATCGAGGTAAATGTAAGTGTGTTTTATTATCTGTTTATACCTACGAGCGTTATACTAAGTAAGTTTACTAGTTAATACAAAATTTTCATGAAATACAATGAAAACTAGCTATTACTCGTCAAAAATGATGGTCATTTACATATAGTTTTTTTTTAAAGAATAAGTATTTACTTATTTATAGCCGACACACATTAAATAGTAATAACAACTTTATCAAAATATTTTGACTTTTTTTTATATTTCTACTACCGAGAGTAACTAATGGCACATACTAATTTAAGCCCTGATAATTGTGCGTGCGTAAAACTAACGCGACAACATAATTAAATAATTAATATTATAGATAAAATAGACATCAAAATAAAATAAAATAAAAAATAAGGAAAAAATTCCAGTACCGGGAATCGCAAACGAGCCCCCTGGGTGAGAGCCAGATAACCTAGCCATAACACCACATAGAAGATGCCATTGGTTGCGTAGAAAATGTTTATAAAGCACTTAGTGTACTTAAAGAAAATATATTTTAGAAAATATGTTGTGCGCTCTATAATATTATTTTTTTGGGGTACAAATGGTTCGCGTCTTTACTATGTTCTATATTATTATATTATGAATTTTCCCGCACATGCGATGATGGCAACATCCGTTGGTCTCCGAGTTTGTTTTTGCTCACCCGGGGCTCACGCCCAATCTCCAGCCTTTTAATTCGTTTTTTTAGCCATGAATCCGAACGAAATTATGGACGTTACACGAAGTTATGGGGACAGACAGACAGACGGACGGACGGGCGGACGGACGGACGGACAGACGGACAGACGGACGAAGGACGGACGGATAGACAGACGGACAGACAACGAAATTATTATAATTCAATAAATCTTACATTGTTTTGTTTTGTCTTTGTAGAATAAACTTTAATGATGAGCTAATTGATTTAAAAATAAACAGCCAAGTTTTGAATTGACAAAAGGCGACTTCTTTTTGCTTAGTAAGCATTAATGTAAACAAAATATCAACGCATTACTTTTGTGATAATTTTGTAATGTATATCATTAATATAATATATTAATTATATGCATTTTAGATGGATAAATTTTCGGAAAATGAATGTAATGATTATTGTGAAATAATTATCATCATATTCATTTTGAATGAAATGGATATGAGTGAAAAATAAAGTATTACAAAAATTTTATAAAAAAAAATATAAAGACCATTTGAATAGTTTAATGTGGAAATATTTTACAACAAACAAAAAAGAACACCACTTTAAAATTTCTGTATTCTTAAATGATAAATCGCGTACATATTGTTACTTTCCTTACAATTTTTGTACATGTAAGCAGGGAAAGTTTTCCCATAATGTAAAAAATCAATTTGAAATCTAAATTGAATGTCTTTTAATTAACGACATTCTTTCTATCAATAAAAGTAATGTAGGATTTGTACATATATTAAATTTTTATTACTTGTGGCAAAACAACTAGTAATATATTTTCTTAGAGGTACGTGACATGCGTTCACAGTGGCACACTAACCAGTAATTGAGAATTTTATTATACTCGTATATACGGTTACGTAATCAAGCAAGAACTTCGTAATTGAAAATATTGCTTATATATTCCATCTATGACGCTTTTCATGTTTGTGTACATGCCCATTTTAATATAAGATCATCAATCCATCATAAATTCCCACAAAAATAGTGAGAAAATATCCAGGCATACCCTTAAAGTCTTACGTCTAAACTAGATCTCGTCAATGAAAAATACTGCTAAAAAAAACCTTTAGCATAAATTTCTTACTTACTTCTCCACATAGGAAGATCTCAACTGAGGTGGATATAGATGAATGATGAAGTTAGATATAAAGATAGAATTGGTCTCGATTGGTTAGCAAAAAATGTTGCAAAAAATATCCACAATGGAAAAACTGGGATAAGGCAGAGTCGATGGAACCCATCCCCGAGGAAGATCAACAACTAGATGGATGAATCTGGTAAAATCTGCAAACTTATAACTGACTTCAGAAATGCTGCAAATCTTAACAGATGGCTCTGGATATTATATTTGGGCTGCGATGTTATCAGCAATATACCATCATCAAACCAGTAATAATATTCGGAGCTGAGTTATGGACATAAAGACCCATAAAGAACAATGGAGGATCTTCTGGTTTAAAAATAAAGTATTAAAGACAAGACAATACCTAGACCCAGTATTGCAACAGACACGTGGAGGCTTAGGAGCAAAGCATTCGATCCCTATCACAACAACCTTTACCATCCTATCTAACCACCTAGATCGACAGACCTATTAAAGTAGTACATGAGGCTAAACCAACCGGGAAACAGACACAAACCTCATGGACAATGTACTGGCTAATCTGGAGAAGGTAGGAGAGAAAAAGTGACAAGGCATTGAATCAGAAAAATTGTAAAGGCATCATTCAGAAAGCCGGAGCTCTACGAGATTTACATGGTCATCAGAAGCAAGTAGAAGTAAATAATATGATCAGCAGACTGGTTTACAAGGACATAAAAAGGAGAAATGATCAAGAAAAGTGCTGAAGCTGTTTAAGATGGAGATAATGGAAGCAGCTTGAGCCCCCGGTTCTACAATGATTTATTTATTTATTTGGTCATCCAACAGGAAAATACGGTAATACAAAAAAGTATTTATATGTTTCTCACAATTATAGCACGACACAATGATAATAAAGATTAATTTAACAGACACAGATAAGACTCAGTGATAACAAAGAGAAAAAGTAAAAGTAAACAGTAATCATAAATAATCCGTATAATATATTATATAAAAAGCGAATAGAATTAAAAAGAGACTATATACATATAAGGTCGAAAAAATTTCGTTAACTTAAAGGACTGCTGTATCAAAATTGGATGACGCGCCATCAGAATGGAGGTACTTTGGTTCGAATCCCGGTAGCAGTTAAAATATTTTTTGTTTTTTTTTTATTTTTCTCTATGTCTTTTCTAATTGATTAATAAAAAAATGTTTAATAATCCGTATAATGCATGTAACGCACGTGGTCAAGGATGATGACGATTTTCCAGTATCTGCCTCACCATAATACACTAATTTAGAATAAAAAGGACATATCTGACAACATTCGTGCGCAATTGAAGGAATTTTTTTGTTCAAATAGTTAAAATTCTAATTAAATGTGTTAAAATTAAAATTAAACACTTTTAAGGATTTTTTGAAAGTTTTCGAATCTGTTTATGTCAAATTTATATATGGATGACCACATTGTCGAGCAAAATTTGAGGCGATTATAAGGTGGCGGTGTGTCAAGTTATTAAACACGTTGGAAAATGCAAATACATACTGCACAATCTATGTTTTACAGCTTCGGTTTTCTATTTGTGAACTTCATAAATTGTGCGCCAGACGCTAAATCAATTTTTAGAAAGCTACGATCTACAGATATAAAATATAAATCACAAAAGTCTAGATGATTTACGAACCACGCTATCGATGTGTGTTTTAAAATTTAATGAATTCCCGGTATACGTGTTGGGGCTTTTAATAATGATTGTGTAGATATACCAGAGCTTCTCGCTACAAGGAGAGATTATTTACATCTTACGGCAGATTGATAAAGAGCAGTCGCATTTTTAGATCACTTACTGAATTCTGATTCCCACAGCGCGAGGCGTAAATTTTTCAACACCGCACTCATAAATCAATCCCTCAACATTCGCAACAGTGTTAAACATAATAAATCCGTACACTCTATAATGTGTTTCAGCGCCCGGCCAGAGCTAGCGCCTCGTGCAGCCGCAGAGCGGACTATTTCCACCCGGGCCTGCTTTACGAGGACCGGCTCGGTTATTTATCGGCCCCGGGCCACGTAAAGCTCGAAACAGGGCTTTAAAACAAACATTACTCACGGCTACTGCCACGCCGCCATACAGCTTTATTTTTTGTTCTTGGTAATGCAAGTTCGTGAGCCGCGGCGGGTAGACCTGGTTCACACTGACGCGGCACGCCACGGCGCGCCGCAGCACGGCATTGAAAAATCTTCCATCCACACGATTTTAATCCATCATCTAAAAAACCCATTAACTAAAACATATTCTTCTTTCCAGTACTGAGTAAAAATGAGTTCCACTTTATAAATTTTTAAAGTAGGCAATTTTTTACATGATAATTTGTATACAAGTGATTAAAAAATTATATATAGCCAAAACAAATCTAATTAAATTATTATTTTTATGAAAAGTGCTTGTAATATGTGAAATATATATGAAATAACCAACTTAAATAACGATCTTCCTGAGCCACGACTTAAATAAATAAACAGTCAGACATTGATTCACACTGGGAAATCGGTAGTGAGTGCGAAACAGGCGCCGAACAATCAGTAGAATAATTTTTGTAAAACATGTGTACGCAGAACGTGGATTATTCTTAGTAAAACGATCCATTGCGACTTTATTTCCAGGGACCAAACTACTTTACGCGGTTCCTAAACATAAACGATTTAAAAAGTTTATAAATTTATGGCCCATGCTGTATTATCTTTTTCCAATAACTATGTCTAGTATATTATGGTTTTCCAATAACCTATCTAACCATAAAACCATGTCTCCTCCAGATATCCTCCAGAGATTGATGGTTTGATAGTGCTCTTCTGTTTGGTTCTAGGCAAGTTTTCTGTGGATCACTGCCCTTTCGTTACTACTGCTATAGCTACAAATTTTTCTTCAAGGCCCCAGATCAGATCCTCTGCGAACTATGTTATTGTGGCGTGCCAGGCCTGCCTGAACTTCTAGTTCTTCGAGCGTCCCTAACGGGCCAATCCCGCTCGAGGGATTAGCGCCCAACCGAAAGCCCGAGACGCCATCACCACTCGCTCTTCGCCCGGCCCACGCGACACCATAAAGTAACTCGCGCTCCGACATATTGTAACGCTATTCTTTATCTTGTAAAATAACTGTGACCGCAATAAAGTTCTAGTCAAATGTGAGTACATATTTCTATTCCATCCTGTATCGCAATACGCATCACCCTCACGCACACATTCCTACACTCGCCTTCCGCGCTCACTTTCTACACGCCAGGCTGGTTGTACATTTGCGGCAGAGATGTACAGTCACCTTGTGCCTTCGCGAATACACGTACATCAAATACAGCCACCGCATCTGTCATACCGGTGGCTCATTCCCCTCTACCAAATTATCAATTTACCAGTTAACCTAACTATGTACCTAACTATGTTACGTTAACAATTTACTAGCTAACAGAATGCCAAAAGCTTAAACTCGAGACTTCTTAAGATCTCATACCTGTAATATACTTAGTTCCAGAACTTGGAGGAATGGACACGCATTTTTCATAAAGTTTTAGATATATCGGAGGATCCTAAAGTAGTACTTTCTTAGTGAATATATTTAATCACGTTTTATAATTTATATTTTTTATTAAACTGTATCTAGTACGTATATACATTATACTATAAGCATGTACGTTGGTTTATTGATATAATATTGTAACTGTATTTTTTTTATTTATTGTTGCAATATTAATTCAATTTTTAAAAGTGGAGTGAACAGATATTTTACATCAAATTCTAAAGACATGGGAGGATTCTAATGTAATACGTTCTTTCAGAAATCTGTGTCTAATATAGTACTTTAATAACCTCTTAATACGGTTTTTCTATTAACCTGCATTTAGTGTATAATATATACGTTATACATGTATATTGTCTTAAAATTAAAACGATGAAAAAAATTCCCAACGTATTTTTTTTCTTTATGTAGATAAACTTATTCCACGGGTAAGAAGGAAACTTTTTAAAACAATAAACATTTAATTGGATCAAAATAAAATCACCCGTTTCATTATCTTTCTTTATTTAAATTATCTGCTCTTAATTCTCACCTGCCTCCATCCTCAAGCTGGACCCGAATAACAAGCTTCCGGAAATCCTCGAGGTTATTCCCAAATTGTTGACGCTCTCAAAGAAATAAAAAAAGATTCAACGTTTAATTTATATAAACCAAATGTTTTGACAGCTGTATGAGAAGTAAATGTAACAACCAAAATGTAAGATGTCTCATTAATTTCCGAAGCCGATCTGGGAAAAACAAGCAAATAATGGCAACAATGCAGGTCGGTGATGAACATATGTATTTTTTTATAAATTAAGAAACGTTATATATGCAGTCAATGATTGTTCGATTTTTTATTCAGTGTGATTATCTTGAACGTGCAATAATTACTGATTAGGTAGTTAAGCTTATTCTAAATAAAGAGAATTCGTACAAGTCATTTATTTAGAAAAAGATAATTTAAGGATCGGGTATTTTGTTGAAAGTTATGGTACGTCTTTCTCATTTACCGTATCATCAGAGAGGAATTTTGGGGTTTTAGATATCGCAACTTGTGTACAAAACAAGTCGCTTGTATTATGAGCATGAAAAATAATTTCGTTGATCTAATGATTTTTGTTACACAAATATTCATAAACAATTCTTGTTTTTATCTTGTAAAATTGTTTAACATCATCATTTTTTAAATAAAGCAACGGGATCGTGTCTGTGATAGAAAAATGAAATGCTAAAAATAAACATCGATTTATTAATTATTTATTTATTATCGGAACACTTTTCAATTAATTAAATTCGTCCTAAATGTTTCTAAAATATTTTACTAATTCACTAAATTTGTGTTAAAATTTTTGCTCCACTTTTATCACTCCTGAATTACTTGTCTCTCATATACTAATGCACGTTAAATAGCTGTGGTTCGCACTAGAAAACTTTTCGCTTGTCAGTACATTCTTGATTTACTATCGCTAGCAATACATGCCACACAATTGCGCTTCTATGGTGATAGCCCGCTGTCAATTTTGACATACGCTGACTGCGCAGTAGCCGGTCTCTTTTTATAGGCATTGTCATTTTTTCTATGTTTACAGGAATAGCCCAGTTGATTTCAGATTCATATAGACCGTTCTAGAGATAGTGTGTAATTTAATAATTTAAGAAATTTTATATTACGTAGGATTTAATTACTTTTCTCTTACACCCGTTGACCAATCAAAGCCAAATTTTGCATAGTCACTCCGGACCAACCTAACTCCATGAAAATTTGTATTTAATACAAATTTTGTTCCACTGCGCTTTAAGATTCTTAAAGTTTTAGTCATCCTATCCCAAGCCTCTCACCAAATTTTGTACATATCGTTATTACTTAGGGTCTGCACATAATAAATGTAAGTCCCTATCCCCTCAATTGTGAGAATATCTGAATACCAGGCAATACCGTCTACGAATCGCTAGTATTTAATAAAAATTTATTTTTTTAATGGCAAAACATATCGTAAAAAAAGTTTTCTTACATTGAAGTTGAAACGTATGTCGTTTCGTTATATAAACGTTAATATCCTTCAATTTTCATACTAAGCTAAACGCTATGAAAATAGGATTAAATTATGGACTTCTTAAACGAGCCTCAGACCTCTAATATTTAATACATAATAGAGTAGCTTACTGGTCTAGTGAGCTGAATCTATGATTCTCACCTAGTGAAACAGTCGTTAGTGATTCGAGTTCCACTCCAGACGACCAGCAAGTTTTATTATTTTCATAGAACAAGCTTTTTGCTTAATTTATAAATAGTAAGAATATTGATACATATTCCAAGTTTGCATCTCTATTAAATAAAAATATTTTTTAGAAAAACTGAAATTTATGTATATATATCCATAAAAAAATATATTTATGGAATTTACTTAAATGAAAATATTTTCAATATTGATTCATCTAATCTAAACCTAATAATATATTTTCTGTCTCTCTGTCGGTGCGTAACTTCTTTAAAATTCAAGTTCAGATAATTTGAGAGTGACACGCAATCAGTGTGTGACTCAACAGGCAAGGGTCGCCCACCAAATTGCACGGCATTGATATTTTAATTATTATTTATTTTATTATTGATATTTTTATATTATTACTTTATTATATTAAGTTTGAGGTTCAAGCGAATAAATGCAATTAAAAAAAAACAAATTAATGTTTCTACAATCGTATATTTTCAAAATCCTGAAATTATTATATCTTGTGATTTTCCACGGGTGTACGGTAAGAAAAATACATTTAAATAGGTGTCTCAAAATAATGAATTGATGCAAAAGGCGTAAATGTTGTAATTTAATTGTGTACTAAATATAATTTACTGAAAACGTAAAAATCAGCTTGTGTTTTATATTGGACAAGGCAACTAATTATATCATTACACTTTTATTCAGCTAGTTCCACAAAAATTTTCACCGGAAAATATTACAGCCGTGAAAAGTAATAAAAATAAATTTTCCTTAATTCCACGGTGCGGTTCAGCGAAATTCACGGATGTCAGGGCTACACTGTAACATTGTGACATTCCATGTCACAATACGAGAAGTAACACGAACATAAACTGCTATACGTAGCGGGGATTAGAAATACTGAGCGCTTTTTCGCAAGAATCAAACCGTGGCCAACAATTTGAATTGGCGAAGCATAAAACAAAGTTTACCGAGATTTCAAAAGGCAACGATAATTTAACACTCAAATTTTATACATTTGAGCAGATGGTTAAACTTTCTAACTAGGTGGCTTGCGTCATGTAGTCGGGTTTTAATACAGAGTGGAAGTGATAAATCACAACTAATCCTTGTCTTCTTAACTGCCAGACTTCCACGAGAAATGAAAAATTTGTTTTTTTAATTCTATTTTTCAGGATTCCGTATGCGTAACATTTATTTTAATGAATAACAGTTTACATTATAAAACAAACACATTGTAAAAGCATCATTAATTCATTTGACAGAAACATGTTCTAATATTAGCATTTTTAAAAACATTTAAATGTATTTATTTATTTTTCCAGAAATGCTGTCGTGAGAGAATATTAAAGAGAGTTGTTTGAAACATTACAAAAACAATTTATAATATTTTTTATATTCTTTTGACAATTAATTTCGATCAAAAATGAATACCAATGAACTAAAATGGCCGGGTGGAGTAACAAGACCAAAAAGAGTTCATATTGAGAATATCAAAGGAAGTTTTAAGATTGCACCGATCAACGAGGTGATGGAAGAAGCTAGGCTAAGATGACATGGTAAGACTGAGACCAGATGAGTAAATCATAATTTCTGCCAAAAGACAAAGAAGGAGACCTCAAGGAAAACCTGGTGGTATATCTACATCGAGGAGGAATGAAGAACGCTAATATAAATTAACAGAACATCTATCGTTTTTATATAAAGAGAGTCAATCGCAAGTAGGTAAATTGGAAAAGGAAAGGCTGAATAAGAAGATTTTTTTTAATAATCAGCAATTAGTTTTCATTTAGCATTACATCAGTTGTGATGAACAAAATCTCTAATGCGCGCGATGTTGTCACCGAAAGAACATAGAACACATTATTCTACAAATCTTCTCGTATAATCTCGCTCAATCGGTCTTTCCATATTAGTCCAGACTATTATGGTGTTTTGCAATTACTCGAATATGTTCATTTCCTCTCGATTTCAGAATCTCGTGACGGTAGAAGAAAGATAAAAATACAAAAACAAACACCAAGTTTGAAAAGGCGGTTCAGTAATGTCTTTAATGAAAATAATTTTGAAATACTGCTTGGGAAAATATAAATTTACCAAAAACACATATTTATATATTTGTTTATTTTAATCCATATATGAAAGCTTTATTTACGCATTATATTAATCAATGACATTATGAATATATATTTTATCAATGGATTGCTTGTTTTTGTAACCTAAAATTATTATTTTATGTATTTTAGACCAATAATATCAACGTATGATTATTCATTAAATTTCAGAAATTCCAGGGACTTGAAAATGTTGAGTCTCTGAGCATTAAAAAAAGTTCGAGAGTAAGTATCGACCACCAACTCATTTAATAAAAAATCATGATATCCAATATACAAACCGAATTTTACCACTTTTCTAGGATAATGCAGTAATCTCTCTAGGCTCTGCCTGTGCTGACGTAACGCTAAAGGACTAGAAACTACCCCCGTATAAAAAATACTCCTTAAAAACATATCAATAAATAAGACTTTGACTGCTGTAATGGGAGTGCCACTACATCATCTTTTCTGTCTCCCACGAGAGTTCACCTTGACGGTAATAAAATAAAATATTTATTGTAAAAAAAATCTGCTTTCCATATTTATGTTTCTAACAACTTTCCTATTTGCAGAAGGCCTTTGGGAAATCACTTCCCTTACTCCTGCTTCTGGCCGTTTCCCTCCCTCTCCTCCAGGTCCCAACACCCCGTCATCAGTCACTGTCTACAGCAAGCCCACAAGGCCAACTCCTGAAATAAGGTGATTAGCATTTATGTATACAACAGAAATCATCGGTGTGCTGTTATTTTTTTGTATGGCCGCATTCGATGTACCATAAACTGATTAATCAAAACTGGAATCTCGTAATAGTTCTGGAAGAATAGATAAAAGGTGTTAATATTAATTTTATTCATCAGCAATTATTGCAAAATTACTTTGTGACAACATTACCCACATATAAATAATATAAAGCAAGCACTATATATATATATAATAGCTTGTTGGTCATGTGGTTAGGACTTTCGCCTCGTGATCCAAAGGTCGCAGGTTCGAATCTCACTCCAGACAAGCAAGTTAGTCCTATTTTAATAGCACAAGAGTTTAGCTTAATTTGAAAATAGTAAGACTATTAATGTGACACGAATTCCGTGTTCGCATCTCTATTAAAAAAAAAAGTATCGCTTTATACATTTCTATATAGATAAAACTTTCATAAATCTTGATATAAGAAGAAGAGCACTAAAGATATATAAATAGTTATAACTTTTCTGAGTTTTCCAGTCATCTCTTGAAATTTTTTTTTATATTAGCAAGGGTTTAGAAATTTTACATGCAAATTACAAAATGATTACAGTTAGACAAATTCGTAAATTTAAGAATTAGAAAAAATGTTAAAGGAAAACTAAATATTATAAACAAGGTTTAATAAATTAAGTATTGATCTTGATCAATATTTTATTTATTAAAACTTGATCCTGAATCTGAAAGTAAAAAAAAAATTTGAAGACACGCCTTTATACGCTTTCTTTGCATACATACATTCGTAATCGATAATTTAACATTACCCATGCAGTATCCAAATATTATACACGTTGTTTTTAAGTAAATAACAAATTTTCGAACGGCGTGTTCTTCACCTGTTTCTGTAGCTCTTGCTGTGAATGACAAGTTTCATCAAATTTTTTGTAAATGAGATGATTATTAATTTTATTTTAAATAATGACCAAATTATCTCGAAACTGATTTAATAATGTATAGTCGTCCACTTTACGTAAATATTGAAAGTTACAGAGATCTAGCTAGTCGGCCAGTTGGTGAGAAATCAATTACAAGATTTCACCTCAACAAATAACAAAAAAACAGACAAAAACAGACAAACAGACAAAAAAGAGACAAAGAGAGTTAAATAAAAACATGTTATAACGAAAAAAATATGCTGATAGTCACTCTTAAAATTTGCTTTTACCTTAATTCCTATTTAGTTATTCAACCCTCTTATGTTTTCTTTTTTATTTGGCTTGTATAATTGTTTGATTTTACCCATGCCAATTTATTGAGAAATTGTTCACTCATACATTACTCTACGTAAGCCATGGTGAACCTTTTTATGTGCGAGTGCCAAAATTTCCCAAATATTATTCATCGACTGTGACGTACCACGCAGTTCTTTTTTTATTTTCTTGTAATATAAATAAAAGTTATCATATTTTTACTCTCTTTCTTTTAACTCGTAACGTCTGCTTGTCTGCTTGTCGTCTTGTCTGCTTATCTGACGAAAAAACTTTGGATCGATTTTTAAGCCTTTTCCCGTGATCCAATCGAGCTGAAACATTGCAAGCAGACTCGTGGCAACGATCGAGAAGATCTGTAAAATTTTCGTTAAAAAAAATTAATAATTATAGTATAATTTCGGATCTTTAGAAATTTTAATGTTTTTTTCAAATTGGAATCATTACCCAAGTTTGATTACTTTTTCAAATTGGAATCATTACCCAAGTTTGATTACTAGCAACGGCGGCCCGATAACGTCGCGGAGTATTTTCTAAATTTGAATTACTCCGCCGGTATACATAATAGGTACATCACTACAAATTTCTAAAATCTAAATTGACTGACAAATGTTTTTAGAATTTAATCTTCAAAGCATGAAGTGTCTTATCAAATCTCAAAACATCTGACATTTTAGAAATATATTAAATTACTGTAAGTTAAGTGTTATTTTACATGTTTTAATTCGTCTTTAATTTTTGTTATATTTTACAAGGAAAGGGAGTATAATAAAAACTTGGTTATGGGTTTGTTCTTAATTTAAATTACTTTCACAGGTCACGAAATATCACAACTTAACTTTTTTCAACGTATTTTGGTCAAAAAAATATTCATATACAATACCGTTTTATACAGCAGCGTATTATTTTACATATATGTTCATATTACACTTTACAAAATATCTACAAGCAAAATTGCATATTTCAACTATATAAAGATTTTCATAGTGATGACGAGCTGACCCAAAGAGTGTCAAGTAGCAGAAATGTAACACTTGGTAAATTACATATCCCTGTGATACATACCACAACTGCTCAGTATCACTTCACATTCAGAGGTGTGAAATGGTTCAATGAATTGTGAGGCATTTAAAAAAAACATGAAAAAATACCTTCAGAAAAAATTAAATTTTTATTTTATTATATATGTACCTATTACTTACTTATTATTATACATTATTTACTTATTATACTTACTTACTTATTACTTTTTATTATTTAATTAATACTTTACTGATAACTTACTTTTTATTATATATATGTACCTATTAATTACTAATTATAACTAAATTGTCTTTACATATATGATGATGAATATGTACATTTTATCATATACTTCTCTGTAAATTTAAAATTTCATGATACTCCTCTCCTACACATGAGTCTATGTCACTCACGTAGGAGAGAAAAATCCATCATAAGTAACTAGCTCTATCTTGTAAAAAAAATGTATTTTTAAAAAATTTAAAAATAAAAAAATATGATGGCCAAATTGGAATCGACTATTTTATTTAAATTTTAGGGATATACGAATGTTTCGCACACGATCAATCCAGGGGCATAAAATTGGACACTTTAAATTTAATAAAAATAACAATAAATGGCCGTGTGTTTGTGTGTGTTGGTGAATTCATGTGTAAATAAACATCGCCCGCGAAAAGCAATTAGTGAATCATTGTTGACCGCGTATGAATGAAAAGGGGTCATTAAGACGATTTCTAGGAATTATAATGTGTTTTGTTTATATTTCATGTTCATTCATTTTATGTATATAATTGTTACTATAAGGTTTAGGTAAGATTTTTTTTTCCGCGTCGAGGCCTCGACCAACTTGTCTAACTTTAAGAATTTTTTGATTTTTTGTGTATGTTTATATGTAAATTTAATTCTTTGTTTGAAATAAAATGAGTGGAATTACCGGTCTTATTACTGACGAATCCTGACTGGAGATATAAGGTTTTGTGCATTATTAGGACATCCGCGAGATTCGGAAATAAACGTATCTCACTGTGGAGGATGACGGCCGATCTCGCGGATTAAATTAAATAGTAAAAATATGTTTTTTGCCAGCTTTTAGATAACTGCGCAGCAGATTTGAAAGGCCGTTCAAATGGTCGCGCAGGCCGACGTTTGAACGCGACCAGTCGGCGCCTGTTGGGGGTCGCTGTTTTATGGACCAGACGTACGCGGCGCGTAGAAAGTTTGCAACGCCGTAAAACCAGAAAGTTCACGAGATGAACTCAGAAAAAGTGCACAAAACCTGGCATGTTGGATTTGGCATGTCATTTCCTGTCAGAATTCGTTATAAAATAAAGAATCGGATTAGTTTGGAAGGAGATACATCGAGAGATAGGAATCGGCCTTTTTGAGGCGATTTATGAACGCCGACACATCCGGACACATTGGTCCTAATTAAATTCACATGCAGATGTGCCAGGCATTCAATTTGACGTAACATTTATATATGTACACCTTCCCGTTCGGGAGATAATTTGGCTAGACGGGCAAAATGGTCCATCTAGAGGATGAGCCGGCACGGTATGATCCGCTCGGGAATGCTGCGCTGACCACCATCCGCCACTGGGTATTCTCGAGATGTCTCTCCCCTCCATTACTAATCCCATTTTGACCGTTAATTTCCCGTTGTGTCTAGATTTTAAGTATAAATAAAGGAAGATTCCGTAGACCCAGCATCCTCAGTTCGCCGAGACTACTTTTACATCGTTACGCTGCCGGTCCGCGGAATCGTTTTTTGCTAGAAAAAAGTGCCTTTTATTTTTTATTTAATTTCCTGAAAAACTGTTCGTGAAATTTCTAATTTACCTTTTTGTTAAAAATAATAACTTTTAACTTTATACTGAATTTCTCCCACCGTAACACGGAGACCCACCCTATATTCAACTATTTTAAATTCAATTTTTTAGCCAGCTGGGTTTTAAAATATTTTGGGGATTTTTAATAGTTTTTCGAACTTGGTATGGCCCTGTGCGTACCAACGAACTTATCTACATTGAAACTTTTCACGGCGAACTCAGTCTAATTTCAGAAAACAGTCATTCAACTTCCCAAGGGTAACAAATGTCAATCACAGTGTTGCCAGCATAATTGTAATGTATCTGTATGACGTTTGTCTGAGCGCGTGAAAGAGACGGGAAACAGAGAGGGAAAATGGGATAAAAGCCATCACGAAAGCACGCACTTGGAGAGCTATTTAAAACCGCCAATCGTACCTTGTCGCTATAAGGTGACATTTTGTTTGAAATAAATAAAAACCCAGAAACACATTTAGACATTCACAAAGGATCCCAGATTCCTTGTCAAAAAGGAAGGAAATATTCTTTTTTCGAAAAAATTAAATGAAAATAAAATAAAGAGTCTCAATATCACAAATAACTCATCAAGTAGAAAAAAAGTGTGTCTGCAAACCGTTCACGTGCCAGAAAAAATCTTGTACATGCCATATTGTGCACGCATGCCGTAGGTTTGCCATCACTACTCTATGTCATGGAATGGACAACCAAATAAAGAACTACCAACAAGTGTCAATGTGTGATGTCATCTCCCTGCCATGTGAAAGTGATATTAATGTCAGCGCACTTAGATCCGAAACGTGTCAATATGCTCGTTGGTTCAATAGTTGAAGATTAAATTATGTCCCACACATAATTTAGTGTCATGGTAATAAAATTTCACATTGAGAGAAATGTCATACAATCGACACTTTATACTAATATCTTACAATTTGTTTATTGCGTCGTAAATCATGTCATGTCAAATTACTCATACCAACAGTATATGTGAAAATGTTTCATCTTTCAAGAGTACTTCAAGTCTCGGCTGATAAACATTAAAGAACATTTATAAAGATTAATTTATGTACAAGGTGACCAAAGATTTTGTATACTTCATATTTATTTTTAAAATATCTAAATTGTATTTATAAATTTAAGAGTAGGAGGCTACCTGATCCTATGTTTATGGGATTATTTCCAATAGGTGGGGGAAAAAAATCTCACCAGAAAAAATCTATTATCGTATTTCCTTTCGAGAACGAATATTGTTTAATGTTTAACCACTACTATAGTAAATTAATTAAAAAGTAAGTAACCATTCAATGGGTTTATCCTCAATATATTCAAACAGTCGTGCATAACTAGATCAATTTATGTAGATATTAATAATATTACAACAAATTAAATGTTTTAATAGTATTAATTTAGAATGATTAGAATAAAAAATATAAATTTTGATAAAACAAAGTAGCTACCTACAGAAAAAAATAGATCTCAATAGTCTCAAAAGTTTAAATAGTCTTATTAAAAAGTAACCTGTAATGATACAATTTGATGATATCAATGTAGTTGCAATTGTTTAATTGCTTAAGAATTCTACTAGCAGGAAAAATAAGGTACCGTATTAATGTTCCGGCAACATCAACTTTTATCATCTAAATATTTTGTTCCGAGTAACCGCAGCTCACCGGCATGTCCAAAAAAAATTTGTCAATTATAATTTTTTAATTATTGCTTACATACGCCTGTGATTAAGATTAATTTTCTAATGTTGCTAATTGTGTCTATTGGTGTTCCTTAGAAATAAAACATTCAAGCATATTATCTAAAAATATACTATTTATATACTTTAAAAAAGTAGAGATAAAAGCAAAGGCAGCAATATCAAAAAAAATGAAAAAAAAGTTTTGAATAACTAATTTAGAATACGCACAATCGAGATTTTATGAGAAATATAAGGCAGTAATATCAAAATCAACCTGTCAACTCCCAATCATCTTATAAAATAGCCGTTCCATGCTAAAGTGAAATAGATTTTAGACAGAGTGGTCACAAAAATTTCCACTTATGTATGTAAATAGCTAAAGCAGCCTTGTCCATTTGTTCTTCGGTTGCTAAAATTAAATATTTATTTATACACGTAGTGGCAGGCTTTTGCTTTTATACCCCACATACATAGCACAATCCATGCCAAACATGGCACAAGCATTAATATTGTAGCGAGATTGTGTACCTACTGAATGCTGATAATAACCAAGCAACATCACACAATGCAGGGTCAGGCATTCGCAATCGCAATGTTAAGCACATTCAGACAGGCATGATCGCATTCTCTATCTGGAATATTCTACGACATTCTGAAATTGGAAAAGCCTAGAACGGCTTCTCGTTACTTCTAGAACAAACGTATCTGAGGAATGTGTCTATAAAAGACGTCACGCAACGTGGGGTCAGCAGTTTATTTTGTAACAACAACAAGTGAGACATATTCATGACATAAAATAGTGTGATCAGTGATTAGTGATATTAGAACACGCAATATTAATAAGCGAGCAAACGCTTTGTGACTGACTACCAGTGATACCAGCGGAATAAAGGAAAAATACCGGGACGAAAGTATGTACGTGCGAACATTGAACAGTTAATCAGAAGTAATGTAAACAATAGAGACAACGTTAATCAGTGCGAATTAAGGAAAAGTTCAATAATAAGTGTGTGAAATTTTCTGGAATTATTAACCATCTATAAAATTAAGAAAGGTATTACAATTTACTCATGTTCAGTGACTTTCTTTGGTGATGAATTAAATTAAATAATCTCTAGTATTTTCATTTGCCTCTTAAAGCCATGTCCCTTATTAATAAAGTATTTTTAAAATATCTTCATTACAACCTGTGATTCCTTTATTATAATGTCCGTCATAATTGAGGACATTGTTTTTACCTGAATAAAATATTCATATTTACTTCTTAGTGATTTATGTACATTTTTTTGAATGATTTGTTACATAAATTAGGTATTATTTTCGCCTAATTCTGGCTTTAATTCTCTCGGCCTCGATATGAAAAATAATTCCCCGTCGAAAACAGAGTTTGATTAGCGGTCAATGACTAACCTTCCAAACGCTCCGTGAAATGGATTAATGATCGCTCCATCAATCTTCCCCGCGAAGTTCCAACTTCCTCGCACTTCACTCGTCGTTATCTTACTTTTCCGTCATCCGCCCACCGCGTTACTCGGAGGCATTCACAATATTTATCACGGCCGGGCCGTAATTATTTTTTCCGTAACCTTCCAGGTCTTTGATTAATGACCCCAGTCAGCGGCGCGAGGTGCGAGAAATTAATCATCCCACGAGGAGCCAGCCACTCAATTCTGAAAGGACACATTTCATAACGACGCCGCGCGCCGACCGGCGCACTGCGATCGATTACTACCAACGCTAGCTGGACAAAAAGATACATTTCATTAAATAAGATAAATTTTAGAAGTCTCACAGAGACGAAGCAATTTATATGGGTAATTTCTATGAAAATCTTTATAGTTCTAAACTAAATAATGCTCTGCAGAATTACCAAGACGAACAGGAATGAGCTGGGCTGCTTTTGACAAACTCAAACATATTTTCGACAACAAAGTCTTAAAATAAAAGTCTTTGAATCTCCATACTGCCAGTGATGACGTATGGAGTAGAAACAATGGCCCTTACAAGTAAAAGTGTAGAAAAGCTCAAATGCACGCAACGATCCATGGAAAGATCCATGCTTGGAGTAAGCCTAAGAAATGATTAAATTAAGCGCAGAACTAGAGTTGTGGATATAATGGATCGTGTAGCGAAGCTAAAATGGCAATGGGCAGGGCATGTTCCAAGGCAGGATACTACAAGATGGACTCCCGGAGTTCTAAAGGGAGAATAAAAGAGATGTCGGAAGACTTCAAAAGAGATGGACCAACGACATAACCGCTATGGGGGGAAAGAAATGGCTACAATTTAGCGAATAATAAGAAAGGATGGAAGGGTATGGAAGAGGCCTATATCCAGCAGCGGAGAGATGAAGGCTGAAGAAGAAGAAGAAGAAGAAGAAAAAATAATCTTAAGTGATCACTTCACAAAAATCAACCTTCATAAATTCCACGATAATAACGAAGTCATGTTATCAAAATTTTGAAGTTTTTAAAACGTTATTTAATTTGTATTCTTTCAAATATTTGAAGGGACTAAGCTTGAACCATTCATTGCCGAAAATTAGTATTTCATATCAGATACGCATAGATGTGTAAAATGATCATTTAAGTCAGTTCATACAGGTCATAAGCCCTGTGATCTATGAAGACTTTCACATATGTTTCCTATGTAAAAAGCTTCATCTCTGTGAAACTTTTATAATTTTACTTAATTAATGATTATCTCTCTGGACGAAGCCTAGTAGTTGTGTTCTTAGAACATACATATAAAAATATATTCATAAAATTTTACCTTAAAATATCCGTTCAAGTGTACCCGTTATATTTTACATACATACAAGGTACATTTTAACTTTTTTCCTCTGTTTATTTATTTAATGTTGATGGTTTCAGCCTATCACTAGAACCATGATTTGCAAGTCTAGTAGGATAAACGGTATATCCTGGCCACACTGAAGATCGCTTAATTTCAAAATGATTCCTTCTCCGAGGGAACCACACGTGGCATTATTTTCTCAATCCCAAGAGACGTGACTTCTGATACATATGTATAGACTGCATGAGGAGGAAAGATCGTTAAATTATCGTAGCCATGTGATGAAGATGATATTCATATGTGTGTGAACATGGCATCTCGCCAAAAAACAGCCCAGAGTGCGGACACAATTGATAGTTTGCTACCGTAATTATAAAAATAAAATGTATGGATATTATTGTTGAAGGATCAACGTTTACGTGCGCGATACCGGTTATGATTAGGTGCCATCTCTTATTTTAGATCACTTGCAACGACTTATTACAGATCAGTGAAAGGAGATTGGGGTGTTAGTGTGTGTCCATGGATAGAAATAAAACATCCGTACTAACAGTTTTCTTTAATTTCTCAAGTTAATTTTACGTTGAGATTCTTCTTAACTTATTAAATTTATTTATGACCCATACTAGAATAGTTCACAAGTTAAAAGTTAAGTAACACAGACAGATGTCGTTAAAAAGTGTGTACCTGTTGACCAGTCTCCTTAGATATTACTGTTAATGGTCATTTGGAGTTACCGGGACCAGGAACCAGGAGATTTGAAACTAGGCATGCTTAAGTAATATTTTTGATTACATATCGAAATTCAATTAAATTGACAAAAACTTTTTTTTCACATATTATTCTATATTATCTAGATATTTTCTTTCATAGAAAAAATAGTTTTTTTCGAATTATTAATAATGCACTTCGAAGGCTAGGTGTTTTCTGTGAAAATTTAAGTTTTTTATGAAGATCAATTTATTTGCAAAACTGGAAGCATTCAGAAACATTGGACATTTTCAAATAAATAATTCTTTTTCTAATTTTAAGATACCGGTTGTGTTAGAAGCCTATCTATATGTAAAAATAATTTTATCTATATTTGACATCAAAATACATCACTGTGCGGCGTCGTTCTCGGTCCGTTGGCGTCGGCGTCGAGCGTCGTCTGCAGAGAAAGCTCGGAAAGCATAGACAAATGGTCCTAATTCTTCCAAACGTCAAGACGACAGCAGAACCTCGAGTCGTTTCGCAAATACGTGAGAAACGAGCCATGAATATTAATAATTTATTATCCGGGAGATGTCACTTTTTGTCTGAAGACTTCTCATAAAGTGTAGCTTAACTTTTAAATTATGGGTAGTAACACATTTATACGATTTTTATAATCGAATGTGACCTAAAATTGGGCCTGTTGTGTTAATTTATTTAAGTATATATATTATCTGTATGTGTTGGAGATATTTTATTACATTTTATCATATCATCATATTATTGAGAATAACTATAGTTTTGATAAAAATACAGGAGTCAATATTCTTCACATTGATAGTAAAATTAGACGTCGAAATAATATAGAAGCCCTAGAAATGAAGAAATCCATAAATAATAATTAATGTATTATAAATAACCAAAAAAATGTAACTTACAGTCCTATCTTGAATATGTTCCCTTTCACCCTATCACCTGTTTCTTTCGCACCCCGCACTTTTTCCCCCCCTTTTATACACTTGACACTGAGGTATGATTGTTCATAATTTTGTAAAATTAATTAGTATTAAGTATACCCTGGCGAAAGAACGTCGTTTCCGAAACCGGTTGGTTTTACTCAAAATTAAGTGATAAGTTAATTCGTTTGAAGATATTTTGTTTATATATATAATCATTTTATATCTTTATTATCAAATTTTGTAAATTATATGTTAATTGAGGTTAGAATTGGTATTATTTAGATTCCATTATTAAATATAATGAAGATTATGTTTATTTTAACACAAATTTTTGTGAAGCCATATTATCTTTTATATGATTAAATTAAACAAATTAATTGTATTGAAATGAAAGTATTTTTTATGCTCACTGTGCATGACTACCATATATAAAAAAAATATCCTAAATAGAAGTCCTGTTTAATAACGATTCTTCTATAACGGCAACATGACTTTATGATAACATTATTTATATTCTTCTTCTTCTTATTTTAGATCATTGATCTGTTTTTGAGCGGGAGCCGTCCTCTTGGGAAGTGGAGCACCAGCTATCATTCCAACTTTTCGATGGTCTTCCTGGCATGCGATGTCCCATGGGTAGGTATATTATGGGCAACCACATGGGGAATTCTTGTATTATCCATCTAGGATTTTATGTATCTTTCCCTTCCAAAATCATGTTTCCTATGAATTCTCGAATTCAGTATGTTATAAATTAGTAATTTTCGATAACTGCATTAAATTATTTTTTGGATATTGCTGCCTTTGCTTTTATACCTCACGTATTATTTATATTAATAAAAAGAAAATAATTCAAATAAAACCACTATTTGTTGAATTATGTGTTTGAATTGAATAAGGTGTTTCGGGGCCAACGATCCCTTCATCAGAATATAACGTGTGCTACAATTACAAGTATAGGTACATACATACATACATAGGTATACACTAGGGATGGGTCGTCGACGTATTTACCGTCGACGAAACGAGACCGTCCACGTCCATCCATCGACGAGACGATCAACTAGTTGAATTTGTCAACTAGTTGACGCGTCAACTTCGTTACGCGGACGTCGCGGACGTTTATCTAAACATCGGGACGATAGTCAACTGTCTACGGTTTGACGCGACGCTGCTAGACGGCACAACCGTTGGTTATTTTTATTACGTTAATTTTTAAAATTTAAAGAAGTTCGAAAAGAATATAGTTTCGGGGAAAGTAAAACCGCTACTTGTGCTTATATGTAAAAAGAAATATTTTATTATTTATTTGTTTATAGGCTTTTACATATTGTTTTATATACTTCTTTCTATATATAATAAAGAAAGAAGTAGGTATACACAACAATATCAGGTGTAAGCGGTAAAATATAAATATAAACTACATATATAAGCAGTGAAAGTATCGGGTATAAGCATTAAAATATGAGTATAAAAATTAACAATATAAAGTACAAAGCAATGTGTGTATAAAAAAATATATTAGATACACATTATTACATGTGTAGGATGTGTACAGGGTTATTTGGAAAACAATAATAACCTAGCAGGACTATATTCCTGCCTTGATTATGAGTATTATTTTTTGTAAAACGTTGGACTATCACTACACTAAGTCAAATCGATTACGAAAAATTCATTCGTTTCAATACAAGTTAAATAAAATGATAAAAGCCTTTACATTTATTTATTATCTATAAATTTATAAATAAATACATAATTTAAAAATACTTTACATTTGAGATGTTATCTAGAAATTTATTGAAGAATACATCTTTCAAAGTCAGACTTTCACTTTGTGGTGACACCACGGCGTCCGCTGTCCACCGTCTACGAATTCAACTAGTCCATGCGATAAACGTAAACGGTCGACGCGTCGATGCAACGTCAACGGTTGATTTCAACTAGTCCGTCCATTCAACGCCCATCCCTAGTATACACAAAAAAATTGCTTAACATATTAGTTCTTAAATATTTATTCAACTCCATTATTTTATTATTGATGGATGATGGTGGCCTATACATATGTAGAATTAGACTAGAAAAAGTTAATAAAATAACTTTTTTAAGTTTTTCACTATAGTAATTGGGCTCCATGACCTGTTTTGGCGTTTAAACATGAAAATAAAATTAATAGAAAAATTAAATTGTAAAATAATACACACGTGAATGACTGATACTCTAACCAAACAAAAAATTATGTTGTAGAGATTCATTGGATTGAATTCAAATGTAATATGTATTAATATTGATTTAAGATTATTCCTTAGGTCACTGAGGATTTTCAAAACATATATTTAATACTTATATAATATGATGCTTTATATATCGTAGCAAATGTACATTTTTTAAATAAAATAGATAATTGATTTAAAAAATATTTTTGAAACACTTCAGCCAGCATTGTTAATATGAATAAAATTTAAATTGTTTCCGACATTCTATATGAGTGATACATTCTGAAGAAATTTTTCCAAATATTAACTGAACTTTTATTATTGATGATATTGTGAATTATGTTAAGATTTGAAATTTACAAATAGTAATACGAAATAATAAAATTATTATCATTGATAAAATTTTTACATTGCAATCGCATTATCTAATTTGATTAGTAAATACTATACTAGTAAATACAAGTTTTTAAGGAAACAAGAATTTCATAAATATTACTTTATACATAGACGATTCAAATCTATATTCATTTATAAATGAAAATAAACATATTTTTTTAAGTTGTGAAACTATTATAATTGAATCCAAGCTTTTAAGGAATACAAGAATTTTATAAATATTACTTTATACATAGACGATTCAAATCCATATTTATTTATAAATTAAAATAAACATATTTTGAAAAAGTTGTAAAACTATTATAATTGAATCCACGGCCTGAATGGGTCGAATATTATATAACTAGCATAAATTTCTTGCCCATGTTTTGCCAAAGTTTCTTGGAAATAATCCAAATAATTTATGCTGGATGCAAAAAGAACTCATAAAAAGTGGGAATGCAGTATTTTTATGTGATGTGTACCTATATGTAATTTTAAATACAATGGAAATAAACTGCTAAGTTGAACTATTAAAGACTTATCTTTAAACCATATTATGAACTATCTACAACATAATAAGAAATCATGTTCATATTTTTATTAACTATTTAATAATTAAATTTTTCTAATATAGAATTGTAAAATCATGATGATAATATAGAATTGTATCATCAGTGTCGATGGATGAAAACGTGGATTTAACGAAATACATGGAGTCACTCACATCTGTACAACCAAATTATTTATATTTTTGAGGTAATTATCATCATCATCATTTTCATCCCCTTGTCTTAGTAGCGTCGGGGGCCCAAAGACTCTACAAAGTGCTTCCATATTCCCCTGGCTCGTGCTTATTCCGTACCTATGCGTTAACCAGTCAAGACCCACCCTACTTTCGAACACTTTTTTTTTCTGTTGTTTCTGACGTGACCTACCGGTTGACTTACTTCCGGGGTTACCAAGAGGATACTTCTTGGAATTCCATCCTGTAGCAGTCTTAGCATATGTCAAAGCCATCTTTGTGATTATTGTATATGTAAAAATAGGTAAACATCTATTTGTATATTTCAGTTAAAGTGTGCTTCAGAGCCTAGTTAAAAAGTAATTGTGAATTATTTTAATTTAAACTAAATTGAAATTTGTAATGCACACGTTGAAGTAATTTTATCGCTTCTATAGTTTGAAGAGGAGTAATCCCTCTCATGATCAGATGTAAGGTGCATTACAAAATTCAATTTAGTTTAAATTAAAATATATATTAAATAAAATAAAAATATTTCACCACAAAGTAACTGTCATAACAAATAATAATATGTATAATATTAGTCATTGTGAAATTTATTAATTAATGATTATTATTTAAGCTTGTGTAAAAATTGTGTACTTATTGTGTATAATTTTTGATTTTTGATGGTTGATGACCTTGTATTAATGTATTTTATTATGGATTTTTTTATGAAACAATTCCAACAAACCATAATTGTATTTTTTAAACAAATTTATTAATCAATTAAAAAAGACATACAGAAAAATCAAATCAACGAAAAAATATTTTTGCTGCTACCGGGATGCGAACCAAGGATCTCCAATCTATCCAGGAATGGCGCGTTACCAATTCCACCATAGCTGCCTAGTAAATTGCTGTCCATTTATCGACCTTATATGTAGTCTCTTTTTTATTAATTGATTAACACATATATTATGTGTTTGTGTTTTATTTCTTACGTACAATATTTAAATTTTATTTCTAATATGTAGTCTTGCTAATGTTTAAACTGTACAGGTAGTTGCGTCAGAACAGACCTTGTCTAGTGAAGCAACTACCTTCATTTATATGTATAAATTTAAACGAAATATAAAAAAATTATCGATTTTTTTTTCGTTGATTTGATTTTTAAATTTGTTTAAAAAATTCACAAAACTTTGTTCTGAAATTGCAACATCAAAATAAGGATATGTTTTCTTTAATATAACATTATTGAACTGTTCGATAAATTCAACGAGAAGTATAGTAAAATCTCTGCTGCATTTATTAAAATTTAATAATGATCTTGCATTGGCTTTTATAGATTTACCTTTAGCCCTCTCTCAAATACCGTCGCATTAATTAATATATTTATTCTTCTTCTGCATCATTACATTCTAAAAGTACAGGTAGATAGTAAATATATGTTTAAAATATTATTACAATTACCCTTTTTTTAATTTAACGTATAATGCTCCACAAGGTGAAACCTTTTCTGGGGAAGTTATATTTGTCAATTTAATAGTTTTCTTATTCTAGGTTAAAACTAAAGTTACTTCTTCAAAAATAGCAAAATAATTTTGTGGTGCCAATCTTAATATATTTAAAAAAATAAGCTTAGTTTTCACAACTTTTTTATTGAAGCATGTTGATATTTTCAATAAAAAAGTGGTGTAAACTAAGTTTATTTTATTAATTATAAAACTAAAGTATTTCGCATTGAGATTCTACTTAAATATTTTCGTATTTCTCTTAGTTAATAAATAAATAAAAATCTAAAATTTAGAATTGTTACAACATGGCACAGACAGAACCGAAGCATGCGCATAGCTTTAAAAAAATGATATAAGAGACTGATTAAAAAACAAAAATAAAGAGGTATATTAAAAAAATAGTTAGTTATTTTTATTTATTTTTATTATTAAATTTATAAATATTTTCTATTACTAGGTTAGATCGTGCCAAACCTTGTACAGCTTGTCGGCACGTTTCTTTTCCATTTTCTTGCATAAGCACATTGCATATTTAGTTATAGGTGTAATTTACATAGGATAAAATATATATAAAAAATTATAATATTATATGAACATAGCAAAACTTAAAAATAAACTTAATGGTGAGACTAGGTAACAGTTAATATATAAAAATGTAAAAAAGTAAACAATAATATTATCATATGAACATAACAAAACTTAATAATAAACTTAGTAATGAAACTTGGTAAGATCGAAATAATAAAAAACACATGAACATCAATATGAATCACTATGATCAAGATGAATAAAAAATCATGGAACAGCTTAAAGTAAAAATAAAAAGGCGTTGAGGCCAATAATATGAGTTAAAAAGATAGGTAGATAAAAAATAATTATAATAATTAATTTAGAATCAAATGTTACAAAACAGGAGTCACTTTATATCTATAAATAAAATATCATATAATATATATAAAATGTAATCGCTTTATTACGTGCGGTAATAAACCCGTCGCTCACGGGACCTAATTTGTATTTTCCCTGGATGAAAAATCCCTTCAATTTCCAACATAAGCATGCTACCATGGCCTTTAATATATCAAAAACAAATTGGTTGACGTTTACCTTTGATGAATTAACTGTGACGATCAATCAAAAGAAATATGCGTTATTTTCGTAATGTTTCACATGCGGTGATGAATTTTTCCTGGCTCGTGGTTACCGTGAAAATACCACCAGGCCTATGGTTTAAAAATACACACATATTTGACGTTCTGATAATAATAAATAGTTAACTGTTAATTGTAACGATTGCGATAATTTTTATATTGGCAAAACAAAAAGAAATTTTGAAACTAGAGTTAAAGAACATAACAAAGCATTAACTAGCAATATTGATTCTGATTTCGCAAAACATTTAATAGAATTTGACCATACATTTGATATTAACACAGGCTTAAAATTTTTACATTTCAACTATAAGATACCTCAAATAAATAATTTAGAAATACTCGAAATTAGGAAAAATGTTAATATTAAGTCTAATATAATAAATACACAGACGAAATTTTTGCATAATCCTATTTTGAATATTTTTCCACTTAACATTCCAAATGACCCATAATAATCAACACCTCGAACCCCCCCCTCCCCTCACCAACCCCCTCAACCGCCCCTTCACCGTAACATATTTGCTTGTTTCAACTTTTAAGATTAGTACACAATAATCCTGATGAAGAGAACATTGTTCTCGAAACATGTAGATTTTTTAATCTAATATAGTGTTGAAAACAAAGTAATTTGTGTTTTATTTTAATAAATAATTCATTCTAACCTAACACATATTCCTAAATGGTTTAAACGGATCACGTACTTTGATAAATGTATATTAATTCTATCATATTAATTTTTAGATACTTCATATATTTGAGGTCCAAACGCAACCTTTGCTATTTTATTGACGAAATAAAGATTGTGATGACCAATAGAGGTGAATGGTTTGCCAACGAACGGGTCTTAATGAACGGGTCGGATAAACTGAACTAGAGATATAGTTCCCAAATCTTGATCAATGTAGTTCGATTGAACCGTATTGCAGTCTAGTTCGCGAACCAAATGACTGAAAGAACTGTGGACATGTATTGAATCACAGTCTTTGCTTCATCGCCACCATCCTTCCTGGTTTTATGATATTTCAGAAGGCAATAAATATCGCAGGCTGCGGCGTACATTTTTTTTATAAAGTTGTAGTAATGCTTTTGCTGCAATCACTTTTACTGCGCAATCGATTTTAAATGATGAACTTTGAGACCGTTATCTCAGATATTCGGACATTAAAGGGTTAAAAGTGAATGATTCATTTAAACAGAAGTTAACGAAGTGGTAACTAAATGTAGGTAGACTTCAAAACGAAAGCAATGTGTCAAAGGTGACAGCTTAGATTCCATTGTAAAACGCTTTTGTGACCATTATAATTCAAACACCTTCTTTAGATATGATTTGATTTTTTTCTCTATGTGATTTTATCTCTATCTGAAGTTAATTTGTAGTTTAGTGCATTTTATAAGTATTACACACTTATTACACACTTATTTTTAACTAAATTTCAAAAACAGTGCTTGTTGCATTAGAACAGACTAGTCTAGTTAAGCAACCACCTTTACCTTTTCTATGTAATAAATTTAGAATAAATTAAATGTATAAAAAAATATCAGCCATTGAGCCAAGTTAATTATAACGTTAGAACGAACTGGTCTTTTAGATCAATTCTTTTGGTGATTCAGATCCCCTGATAAATATATTTCCTCTTACTGAACCGGCGGCGTAGTGCGACATAGCACCTGGTAACTTGACAAGCAGGAACATGAACAAAGAGATTAAAATCAGCACTTCCCCATTTCCTCGTCCTTTCCATATTTGGTCGTCACTAAAATGCGTTTAGATTTGTAACTTTTAGATTTTAAATATTATATTTTAGTCACATTCTTAAAATCTTGCATCCGCAATAAACTTAGGTGAATATACGAGCAGTAAATATTGTTTGGGGGAGGGGAGAATTTCGTATATGTTCAAAAATATTTAATTTAAAAAAAAAAAATTAAGTTACGGACGTTACAGAAAGTTGCGGAGAGACGAACAAATGAACATGAACTAATTTGCTTACAGATTCATACCAAAATGTTACTATGCGCGATGCAAAAGAAAAAAATAATACATATTTCTAATGCCTATAATTCATGGCAAATGGTTCGAACTTGTCATAAAATACTCCTATATTAAATATAAAAACATTTAAAATTATCACTGAAAGAATATTGAGGAATTCATTTTAAATTTAGAATTTTGACAAATGTAGGAAAGCACATCTTATTATTAAAAAGTAATTTATATCTCGCATGTACTTAAATAAATCATTTTAAAAAATGTTTACCCATAGCTGTCTGAAAAATGCGACGATTTTCGTTAAAAAACTTAGAGTATTAATTTATTCCCTAGAGTGAACGTGTTCACGCACACGAATATAAAAATGTATATTCAAAATAATGTACAAAACAAATATTAAGAATGCCTTATTTATTTGTAAGAAAAATGTACCGTGTTGACAGGACCGTACTAGGAGAGCGAATTTCGGCCCACAAAGACCGAACAATAGACGGGGCATGTAGTTGACGTATTGTTATTGCTCTTTATTTTTCCCTTTGAGTTGCCTTATCGTGCTGCGAAAGCTCTCACACCAAAAACCTGAAGATTGCTTTTTGACAGCTGAGTTCCCCCTTTTAATTTGCGCCCCGTGTGTCGCGGAAATGTTTCGTGTTATTTTTTAAATTACGAATATTATATCTGCGAATTGTAAATCTATATTGAAATATAAAAAAAATAATTTAAAAACAAAGCTTATATGTATGACTGATCCAATGTATAATATAATTATTAATAAATTGTTAATAACCTAAGATTTTTGACGGTATTTTTATAATGTTCACAATTGATTTCAAGTACCATCAATAAAATTAATAAATTACCTACACTTTTTAATTAGAATCTGCTATATTTAAAAACCATCCATAAATAACAATTAAACAATAAGTTAAGTGAGCATTAAAAACCTGATGTTATTAAAGAAGAAAGACGAAATATTATCAAACATTATAGTAATTAGTAATTCAATTTTAAAAATGTAATATCTCAAAAAAGTAGTGTTGAATTTTTTCATGTACATTCATACATCTATAAAATAAACTGATATGTAAACAACGAGACACAAAACAACATTCATAATATAAATAAACACCAAAAAAAATTTCTCGGCCATATCTTCACATTTAACCACACATGATAATGTACGTTATTTATTATTTTTATTGTTTAAAAATTGTTTTCTATTATTTATAAATATTTATGAAATTTGATTTTGTTTTGGAACAAATAAAATAAATTAAATAATATGTACGTATGCATTATGTGGAAATGGAAGAAAAAAAACAGATTCAAGTAATTCGAGTAACATCAAGGTTTGGTGTTTAATGAAAAGAAACTTACATAATTTTTACAACTAACATAAACTTAACTAACTAACCATCACGCCATTTCCCCGCAGAGGTAGGCAAAGAGGATTGAAAGCCACATTCTTCTATCCTTCTACTTTTGCTTCGGTCACATTCATACATCTTCTCATACAAGTTCTACGGTTGCTGCGGCTTTTAACGGGGCCATCCTCAAATACATATACTCATAAACTTACATAATTTAGTATGGGGAAGAAAGTAAAACCCACAAATAGGTATTTCCTATTCTGGGGATAAACTATAACTCTACGTTAAATATTATTGTGAGTTACTGACAAACTAAAATGCATAGATTTAATAGAATTAAATATAAAACAATAAAATGATTTTTTTATTGTCAAATATTGCTTAGTAATTCCTAACCTTCACATAACCTATCATTTAAAAAACATGTTTCAAACTGGCTTCTCCCTATTTTTTAGATATTTCTTGAAGTTGTTATGGGTTTCATACGACTTTAAGTACAATTTGGCTTATAATTCAATTAATTAATAAATTTTGTTCAGGCATTTTGTATTTTGTATGTATGCAGACCAAAATCAAGATTCAACTTATATGCATTTTTTGATATTGCAGAGGCGTTAGAAAATATTAGGTCCTTACATATGAAATTGGCGTTTTGCCGTACTAGCAAATTTGATCTCAAATATCTTCTCTTTGGTTAGGAATTCCAAATCCAAATTTATACACCTATTTACTCATGTATTTGTGTTTTGAAAATTATAATTCATTTGTTTTTTCCTCAATTGTTTTTTTCTTTGCGTCACTCAGTTTACAAAATGAAAAACTTGAAATATCGCGTTATTTACGAGTACGAGTTCCACCGTGGCACCAATGCTGCAGAAACGGCTCGAAGGATTAATGATGTGTATGGCGACGGTGCCGCAAAAGAAAACACAGTGCGTTTTTGGTTCCAACGTTTTCGTTCTGGAAATTTCGACCTGCAGAACAAGCCCCGTGGACGGCCGGAGACCAAAGTTGATAATGAAGAATTGAAGGCTATTGTGGAAGCGGATCCATCGCAAACCACATCCGAGTTAGCTGCAGGCTGCGGTGTTAGTGATAAAACTGTTTTAATCCACTTGAAGCAAATTGGTAAGGTGAAAAAGCTTGAAAGGTGGGTACCTCACGAATTGAGTGAAGCAAATCAACAAACGCGCGTTGACTGCTGCGTTGCATTACTCAACCGGCACAATAATGAAGGGATTTTAAATCGAATCATTACCTGTGATGAAAAGTGGATCCTGTACGATAATCGGAAGCGCTCATCGCAATGGCTGAACCCTGCCGAACCAGCCAAACCATGCCCCAAGCGAAAATTGACTCCAAAAAAGTACTTGTGAGCGTTTGGTGGACTAGTGCTGGTGTCGTTCACTACAGCTTTCTTAAATCTGGCCAGACGATTACGGCAGATGTCTATTGTCAGCAACTGCAAACCATGATGGAAAAGCTAGCTGCTAAACAACCGAGGCTGGTTAATCGCTCTAGGCCACTGCTGCTTCATGATAACGCTAGACCACACACTGCACAACAGACGGCTACCAAATTAGAGGAGCTTCAATTGGAATGTCTAAGACATCCACCGTACTCTCCGGACCTTGCCCCAACAGATTACCATTTTTTTAGAAATTTGGATAACTTCTTGCAAAGGAAAAAATTCAACTCCGATGGGGCAGTCCAAACCGCCTTCAAAGATTTTATTGATTCCCGTCCGAATGGTTTTTTTAGTAAAGGGATCGATGAACTACCTATGAGATGGCAAAAGTGCATAGATAGCAATGGTACATACTTTGATTAAATAAATATATTATAATAAAAAAAAATCGGCTTTATGTTCCTCCCATACTAAACGCCAATTTCATATGTAAGGACCTAATATAATAAATTTACGAGTATATAATAATTCATTTTGTAAATTTTAATAAATTATATCTAGATTCAAAAAAATGAAGGCGCATCACAGACGTATGGTAGCAATACCGCGTCGGTAGCTTGATCACGCTGCTGCAAATGCTCGTTTGGTATCGACATACGAAATTAATTCTCAAGTCAGACAGAACACAAAAATTTTGTCTTTAAATAGTTATAGTCTTTAAATATACTTTAAATAGTCTTTACATATACTTTTGAGTCGTTATGTATAAAATGGAATGTTTTAATATCCAATCAAGAAGATTTAATAATAATGAATTATATGGCGAATACGTGGAAACAGCGGCATTAAAACCTAATGCACGGCATTATTCCACAAATTCATTTAACACAAACTATCACCACATTGACATTTTCAACTCAACAACAAGAAACATAAAACAAACAATATCTACACTAACCGCACCCACACTAATTCGTACATTATATATTCCCTTCTACTCCCGTCCCACATTCCCCTCCGCCCTCTCCACTCGCTGTTAAAGTAAGTTAAAGTAAATTACTATATTCTGTAGAAAATTTGTAATTGGCATAATTTTAAAAACCATTATTTCTGTTAATTTTCCCCAAAATAAAAAATAAAATAAATAAATAAAATAAATATTGTTACAGAAGACCAAAGGATTTAAGTTTTTAATTTAATGTGTTTAAATAAATTCACGGTCTCTAAAAATTTCATTTAGGTAGTGTTCCAAATGTCAAAACTTATCGGAGCATGTCAGTAACCTACCAATAACAAGACATTAAAAAAAGATAATACAACGTAGGTAATTATATTATTCATCCGAAGAATATATTTATATAGGTATATATATATTTAATATAGGTATAATCCAAATAAATAATGAATTTCAATGCATTTTCTTCGACGCAGACAGGGATTTTTATTTGGAGCGGATTGGAGAGGATTGGAAAGGAAATATAAGCAGCATCATAACTCTTAAGTAAGACATTCAAGCTATTAAAGTTTTGCACGTGGGGAAGGGGAAGGGGTTATAGTTGTATATAGGGAATAGTTGAAAGAAGTGAAAGAGAAAAATCAATATAGTTACAAGAGGAGTTACATGAGATTGTTTGAGTTAGAAGTGTGGGGTGAGAGCAGTAGTAGAGGAAGTGAAACCATGAGCAACAAAGAAAGACAAAGTCAAAAATAAAAGAATTAAAAAAATAAGGCAAGAAAAAACTTATTTTCTTAGTTCCTAATACTATCAGATTTTGTTGTACTTGTCACTGTCGGGCAGTCATAATTGTTTATTGTTTGTTTTTATATGTGTGATGATGTTCGCATTTGCACAACGTTTTATTTGTCTTGTACGGAGAAAGTTACTTGAGAAGATGAACGGAGGGAACAGCAGTGTAAAGTATAGTTTAGTATCCACACTGCAAGGGCCTAGAGTCGTATGGTCTAAAATAGGGCTTAGTTCTAAGTGCGCTAATGTAGGAATTAATTTAAATGATCAATTTCAATCAACGTACTTTGGATCCTGTACAGAGGAGCTCTATATCATATAGATGCAGGTATCCAGCTCACGCTTTGTGAATCCATAGCATGGTATGTATTCAGCGATCATTCGCAGCGTTATGTGGACTGCGTTTTACGATTTCACTTCCAGGGAAACATTAAGTAGTCTGGGAGCCGTATTTCTTCGAAAGTTTTACAATACAGAGGAACAGTCTGGAAGTAATAATTGCCCAAGTCTGCGATATAAACATTCTGCTAATGATTTATGTCTTGCTTCCGGTCGTTTATTTGTGACGGTGCTTACGGATCAATCGGGATGAACTCATTATTGTAAGTTAGTGTACGTTAGTCCTGATGAAGAACAGAGTGCAGTGTTTGTTACCTTAAGTGTTTACCTATCTAGTACCTACTATAGACACCCTTAAGTGATAAATCTGCATTCTCTATTTATTTCGCTTCGCAAATATAAATAAAATAGAAGAAGTATGATAAATAAACCTTTTAGAAATTTTTACTTTAACTTAAATTTTTAAATTTCTTAAATTTAAGAGTACTTTAGAAAAATTAAACCCTTAGAAAAAGACGACTATGATTGTATTATCTAAACTAAAAAAAATGATTATATTCTTGGATTTTTTATAAAACTGTGTAAAATATTATTTCTCTAAAGTTAAAATTTGATATATTTTATAAATCTCAATGCTTTATTTTTTATAATCATCACCTTTTTTATGTCACCTCTATAAATTAAGATACTTACTTTTTGGGGGAGCATAAATGAATATTGTATTAGATAAGATTTTTGTTGATTAATTGTATTTTTATTAGTTAATGTATCTAACTCATTGATACAAACTTGATTGTATGTATCATTTTTGTGTTAAAATTTTATACATATCTACAAATAATTATACGAATCCTCAAAATCTATATACAATGACATTAGAACATAGCAATATTTAATATCCGTAAATAATGATTTACCTACATAGTAACAATTTCCGAATCCATATTTTTGCGTCTATATACAAGAATTAATTGAGTTGAAACAAGCCCATTAAAAGATAAAAGTTTGTTAAGTTCAGAGAAACGATCAACAACTAAAGACGATGTTTATAAAATGGTGTTATAAAACAATGTTTCCTAGGTCTCATTCGTATACAGCTTTATTTGGAAAACATTAATAACCTCGCAGGAATAAATTCCTGCCTTGATTATGAGTCGAAAATGTTGAAGCTATCATGACCTAATATCAATAGTTATAGAGATATGCGACATCAAAATTTACATTTTTTTTTCAATATTTCTGATTTATTTTTTGTTAAACGTCGGACTATCATTACAGTAACTTATAACGAATATGAAAAATTCATTCCCTTTAATATAAGTCAAATAAAAAAAATAAAAACCTTCGAATTCCAATTGGAAAACATTCCAATTGGAAAATTTTCAGGGTTTTTATCATTTTATTTAACATTTATTGAAACGAATAAATTTTTCGTAATCGACATAAGTTATTGCAATGATAGTGCAACGTTTTACAAAAAATAAGTCAGAAATATTGAAAAAAAAATGCAAACTTTGATGTCGCATATCTCCATAACTATTGATATTAGGTCATGATAGCTTCAAAATTTTCGACTCATAATCAGGGCAGGAATATAGTCCTAAGACGTTATTAATGTTTTCCAAATAACCCTGTATATAAATATTTTAGATTTCTTTTACGGATTTATTTGTGAAGTAAACAACTCTACTCTAGGTCGCAAATATGGCAAGAAACTATGTTCCCCGTTTATGGTTATAGTTAATTCGTCTGTCTGCAAGATTGCGCCGTACGTGTTATTACCAATATAATGTTATTAGTGACGCATAATAATAAGACACTATTTGCACAAAAGAAGGAGGATAAAGACGGGTTCGTACATGCCCACGTTGAAATATGATACTCTTTCAAGACAGGGTGAGACATGTTTATTTGGGAACGCTATCGTTGCCCTCGTGCTATAAGAAGACGTATTACGCGCGTTATTTCATGAGATTAAGCAGGTTCTCGTTTCCGTCTCTTAATTTTTAAGATTCCAACGGGATTACTACGTTGTGCACACGTTTTGGTAGTGAATCGAGTGTCGGACCACATTCATAATTCATCGGATAACTTAAAACGGTGTTTGAATCGTCATAAGACTAATTAGATTGATAGATAAGAAAAATAGGTTTTATTTTATTAATTTAAATACACGGTTTCCGTGAATGGATTCAAATATTCACACCTAGCTCTGTAAGTTATATTTGTCAATATCAAAGTTCAATACAATATAATTTTCAATAAAAGGACATAATAAACTGGATATTACTGGGTAAAATTCTGTTCCGTGTGGTACGCCAGACAAATTGGTTAAGATACTGTACAAAACAATGTGGCGTACGGTTACAGTATAATGAGAAAAACAAATGGAAATTATATTTTATTATAAACGTACATAGTATATATTATGTAATAATATCTTACAAAGCGAATGATGAGGAATACGGCAATTCGGGAGATCTGCGAGGTTCAAGGTGTGGTCAGAAGGGGGCGATACTGGTCTGGTACCTACCAACACATACAGAGAATGAGTACGACAAGATTACCATACACAGCTCTGCATGGCGTACCAGATGGATAGCGTCCACCAGGGAGACCAACGAAGCGATGGAGAGATAGATAGCTGGAATTCAGCATCACAAGAGGAAACTCCTGCACAAACAGACTCTTGAGTCTAAATAAAGTTGAAGAAGAAGAAGAAGAAAGCGAAGGATATTTTCAGATTCAATTGACGTGTATGGCAGAAAAAGTATTTAAAATTATTTTTTAGGGCTAGTTATTTTCAAATAATATATTTTTAATATTAATTTTCAAACAAGTAATAGAAAAAAAAGGTCAAAATTGTGGTTTAGTCTATGTGCCTACCTAATTCTTGTCTTAATTTAGCGAAACACCTCAACGACATTATATGTAAACGTTTACGAATCGCTTTTCATCAGTAGCTTATGATAGTTGGATGTATGTATCTTCTTTCGTTTAGAATGATTTGCAAAATGGAGAACAATGAGTTTAGACTAAAGATTGATGCTCAAACTGTTGATGATTTTAGTAGAGGAGTCGAATTAATAGAGCAAAATAATGGACCTAAGGGGGACCTTGAGCCCAGACCTTGGTGCTTTCGTGGACGCTTGTACTTAGTTGAAGATTGGGTACTAAAAATATGACAAGGTTCACAATCACATTTAGTTAAAAGAAAACCTCTTTATAATTTTAAAATACATGTTATCTACTTCATTTTTTGCAATAAAAAGTATTTTTATGAACTTTGCGTCAAAAGAGATAGGTATGAGTATCAAAAAACATAATTTTATTGGAATTTAATTTGAAATCATAAAAAGATAAAATACGGTTTTACGAAATTGATCAATTTATAAATTTGTAAACTAGTATGACTCACCTTTTAATGTTATTTTTTCAATATTTTCCGTATCCTGATTAGTGAAACTGTTATAACTACCATATATATAATTATCAAATATATATATAAACTGAAACACTATTAAAATTAATTTAAAATAATTACTGTTAATTATTTTCTACTTAAAATATTTACACTAGTGACAACCGCGGATTTGTATACCACGACGTTCGTGACCACAAACGAAGCACTCGCGGTAGCCTACGATCCGGGTTTGAGCGTGGAATTACGCGTTCGAAGTTTAAATGCACTCCGAACGACGAGCGAGCGGGAAAAAATTGGCGCGCTTTTTGACTGTCAACTGTCAGACGGTGCCGGCAGTGGCGGGACTGAAGGCAATTTAATGCCAGACAGCTGAAATAGGCTACTGTCGTCCCCACTGGGCGTCCGCGTCACCCGCGGCGGCGAGCTCACAAGTGGCAGGAAACTCGGATTTTAATTGCCCGTTTTTCACACGAGTAATAATGACTGATTCTGTTTTACCAAGTGTTCATAAGTTCAAGTTGGATTTGATATCGGCCGGGTGGGTCTCAGAGTGCAAGAGCCCCGTCTAGGTTTCTCAGATAAAAATTAAGCAATAAATGCCACTAATAGAAAGATTCCAATCCCCGGTAAACAATATTTATATAAAATACAATAAATTTATTATACATTGCGATCTGCTCAAACATATTATTCATTTATGATTAAATCAAATCAAATATGAATTGGAAAATATACATTGTTTTATGTATACAACGGATCACAATCAAGATTTTAACTTTTCTTTTTATTATAAAGAGTAGTTTTCTATTGATAAAAATATTGTAGATACGTCACCGAGGAAATGTGCTATTTTCTATTCTCTGTATGTGTAATATGTGAAGTATCTATCTACCTACCTAATTATGTTGCTCTGGTATTGCAGTTCCGTATAAAGTGAATAATTTATTTAGAGAAAAACAAGCAATATTCAAAGTGTCAGAAATTTGATTGTGTAAGTTATAGTTCTTCTGCTCATCCAAAGTGGGGTCGCAGAACGAAAGGGATGACATAAATCTATGTGTACATATTTAATTGCCATCATCTGCGAGCGCTCGGACGTTGTCCGTTTCTCGGTGTGACCCTACCGAACTTATTATGTATAATATAATTGTTGTACGCGCTGCACCCAGGATGCTGGACCTGTTCCCGGATATCGGCACGTTCCCTGATACCGGCATGTCTCCGGATGTTTTCGGGGTATCGATTGCGATAAAGTACTTTTTATGAAAATATTCATACACCTTTCTATTCCATTTTGTAAATACGCTTGACATGTAATACATTTCATAAAACAAATTTTCGTACGAGGAGATGTCGCAAATGATAACAAAGACTAACTAGTTTAACAATAACCAATTGAAAAGAAGAATATGGTGGAAATGAGAAGAACTTATATTACGTTCTCTCTGTTAAATCTCTATTTGAATATTATGTGCTGATTTTGAACAGCCCTCTTGCTAGCTATAAATATTATTCAATCGAGAAATCCAAAAAAAAATATTCAGCGACAGGGAAATTTTTTACCTGGTGTAACGGACAGGGTGAATTAGTATATGCAATGTTGTAATGTGCATCATATTGTATTTTATTATTAGAAAATGTATTGGAATTTTTTGTGAAATAAAAATTGAAATACGGAATTTTATTCGCACCCGCGGGTGCGTGGAATAAGTTAGAAGTTTTGAGCCGAAGGGATTCTTCCGCGAAGTAACGCCCAAATAAAGTATGTGCGTGGCACGCGGTATCCGCAAATGTTTGAGAAGGGCATGAGTGTGGCACACGGGAGCCGAGTCTCGCTGCAGAGGCCCTCGGTTCCTTTTCGCCGTTGAATCCGCCGACGGGCAATAAATTTTTGAATATGAGCGAATTGGTAAGCTCACCTGACCGGCTATAAACTTATAACGCCCAGTACTCACATTTCAAGCTCCCGTATGAAATGCGTATGGGGTTACCTTCTGCGGGAGCTTGAAGGTCTGCACTGGACGCCATCGTGGAGATGGCTGAACTTGAACTTACTGAGTACTGGCCCAATACTCATATTCCGGGCTCCGTACTATAAGATGAGTATGTCTGGTAAATACCTCTCACGGGAGCCTGAAGGTCTGACCCGGACGTCATCGCGGAGATGGCTGAACTTAAATGAGCTTAGTGAGTGCTGGAAGACCGCGAGGAAATATTGTGTGTGATTTCCTCCTGGAAGCGGTGAATGCTTGCCGGGGCTTGCTCCGTACGAAGCAATACGTCACGGTAGCTGGCGCTATTGTAGCAGTTATTGATGAGGTCGATATTTTGATCGACAAGTGTGACTGCTACCGGGGACGCAGAACTACAATTGTAGTGCCATTGCATTCCTTACATGAAATGCCTATATTAATCTGACATAGCTGAGATTACTGTCAAAACACGCGCTTGCATGCGCTCTTTACCTTTGTCATAGCAAAAACTTGTGAAAATATTGTTTACGATTTTTTATGAAAATCTGAGCCCTTACTGGCAAATTTATTTTTCAATTTATTTGGTTTTTGTAGGACCCAGCCTGTCCAACGATTGTGTTATTACCATCTGCTAGGTCTGGTACTGATAAATAACACAATTTAAAACCCCAGGAGGGCTGCAATGCACTATTACAAATTATTTTTCATCTATTATGTGAGATCTGTCTTTCTCTGGGCTGAAACGTCGCGTCTAGCGAGGTTATCTATATGGCTGCTAGGTGCGTGGCGTCACCGCCCAGGAATTCGGCGTTTTTATTGGATTAAACAATCTGCTATGAAATATATTCTATTATAAATTTAAAAAAAGTATAATAAAGAATGCATTTGTTTTGGCGAGTATCTGATACACGATTTTTCGTGTGGTACTGTATACGCCCGCTGGACAATCTTTTCGCTGACTTTTATTTCTTCACGCTTGTCTTGCTTGTTTTTGGACTTTCTGCATCTTCTGGAATTTTGAACCCCTGCTTTCTGACTTGGACATCGCTTTGGATTTTTCTTTGTATTGGCATCTTTTTGGAGTTGACTTCTGGCATACCCACGGACTACGAGCTGCGCAGTAACTTCTGGTGGCGCTCTCAACTTCACCAGCGAAGGCAACTGAGCCGCACATAAAAAAGTGTTGTTACGGACAGGACATTGCCTGCGCCTACCGTCAGGCAACCGAACTTTCGAGCTCTGTGGTTGACGTAATCACGTCATATAAATGATAGAAATTTCTGATGTGAATGAAACAGAGCAAAGGCCCCTTTCAGGGCCAACACCGATCGCCGTGACCCGGTTGGGGATGGGTACCGTGCCGAGGACAGCGCGCGAGTTCTCGGCCGCGGTGGTTGTCCTTATACGTGTCTCGGCGTCAGGCGGCGGCACCCGGGAGAGGGGATGAGCGAATGCGGAGCCTCAGCTCCATGAGATCGCATCCCGCTGATGACAATGGAAATGCGTTAGAGTGCATGATCTGAAATGTGTATGTTTTTGCTGAAAATATTATATGAAAATATTAATGTTCAGATTTTTTAACATTTCAGAGCTCTCTAATATGATGGAAATTAATGGTTTTTTTGATTTCAGATGGACCTGAATCATAATTCTATGTAATAAAATACCGCATTTTCATTGTTTTAATAAAAAGAGCGGGCGGGAGATGTTTTTATTTGCGCACAAGGCGCATTTTTGTACCCTATTATCATCATATTTGCCAGATAAGCAACATTAAAGTTGTCTCAACACTTATAAAAATTAAGTAGTAGAGTCACACACATGCACACACGCTGTAAGACATAAAAAGTTGTCTACAGATGACACAATAAATGATTGACTGTATGGCATAACAGATTGCCAACAGATCATTGGTAAAAAACATACATTTTTTATGGCAAGGAAAAAACTAAATACTTTTTCAAATACATTATTAATGAGTGAATCACAATCACATTAATATGGAAACATAAGTCTGACACCACCAACACAAAACCAGCCGCCGCTTATGAGCGACATACTGGGCTGGGTTTTTTCCATACAAATGCTCATGTAAACACACAAACCGGAATAACTTCCGTCAGAGGTGCCGGATTTTGATAATTCTTTTTGTATAATGATCAGTGGATCAAGACCTATCTAGAGAATATACACACTCATATGTGCAAATAATTTTGAATAAATTACAAAATTAGTTTTTTGTTGAAAAGTTTAAAAAT
>JADDOH010022955.1:0-19435 GCA_016648135.1 Agrypnia vestita | reverse complement strand
ACGCATGCGTCTAGCTACAAAATCAGTTGGACAAGCGCCGATCCCATATTTGTTCGTCGCGGCTGTCGAATTACGAAAAACTTTTGAAATTTTGGTGATTTTATTCAGATACTTTTTTTATTTATCCCTCGAGTTGCGCCTTACATGTTAATGTGTGTTACAAGTGTTAGTTTGTGACTATAGTTTTTGTATTTTGACGATTAATTTTTTTAAATTTTATTCTTATATGACCGTTTTTCTTTCAAATTGTTTAGAAGTGCGTGTTATATATTTTTAATCAAAATTTAATAATAAAAGAATTTTACCTTCCATTAAAATTCCTATTTTGTTTCCCTCGACGCCTGGAATCCATTATGAGAGAACAGCCTGCTGTTTCGGCACTTATTCACGCGTTCCTACCCCCTCTAATTCCCTGTTTGCGACAATTTACTCCCGCTGGTATCCCTGTTTCCGGTTGCGTCGCGCAACGGTTTTTTCTTTCATATGACTCATAATGCACCAGGTAGGGATTACCTGGATTCCAGGCGTCGAGGGACACAAAATAGGAATTTTAATGGAAGGTAAAATTCTTTTATTTTGTGTTCCGTCTCGACGCCTGGAATCCATTATGAGAGATCTGTTTGTTATCACCTGGTGACCTAGTGGTTCGACGTTATATGTGACTGCCTATATTGGCGTAAAGAGAGGCGCTAATGAGCTCTGGGGGCATTGTTGCTTGGGCTTATCTACTATCTCTCTTTGGTAGAATTTTTGGAAGGTGATTTCACTCTGCCAGTTTCCCCTTGACAAGATCTCCTCTATCGGGTAGTTTTCCAGCCAATTCAACGAAGCCACAGCAGAACGAACACTTCCCGGCGTTGCTTCCACTCCAGCCTCTCTTAGGATTGACTTGATCCAACCACCTATCATTGTCCGTGAGGCTGGCTTTACTTCACCTGCCGTCGCCACAAATAGTTCTTTCATGTCCGGCTTTCGTCTCGGCTGTGAGAGTGAGACCAGCGTTCGGATCCAAAACAAGGGGTTGATGTTCCTTTCATCCGATGCGCTCAACCTCCATCCCGATTGTTTGTGTCTTGCCGTGTCAGTCTTCGCTCCAAAGGCTGGCCATAGCGTGATGGAGTCTCCTTTGTCGATCAATCGGTCCGGGGTGACTCTGAGAAGTGTCAGATCTTGGACTCTTCGCCCAGATGCCATGATGAGTAGTATGGCCGTCCTCCTTGACACGTCATACCGGCTGTTCCTTGGCGGGTTTTCACGTAGCCACTCCCCCACTACTCGGGGGTTCCAGATCGGGAGTCTCTCAGTGCATCCACCAGAAACCGAGATGGCTTAAGGACGTGCCTGACGAGGAAGTTCGAGCTAATCTTATCTGCATCAAGAGCTGGGCCACAGAAGGATACGATTGCCGATTTGTGGACCAATATTGTTCGAGGGGCTAGCCCTTCGTGGATGAACAGGTTGGCCAGATATCTTGCCACTGTTGCAGGGGGAGGGTTATGAGGTTGGACAGAATGCGTGGTAAACCATCGCTGCCACCTATCCCAGGCCGGCTTGTAGGTGTTCAGCGTTGAGCCTCTCCAGCCAGATCTGAACAGCTGCTGTTCCTCCTGGCTCCAATCCGCTATAGCCTGTTCCCACCCAATGCTATTCTCCAAACTTCCAGTTGGAGGTCCTACACCCTCGGTGGGGGAAACCCTGTCGACGTATCGATCAAGACGCTCTTCAGATCTCTTACGCTTATTGGCCCTCCCTTTGCTCGTTGTTTGAGATCGGCCCTCCAGAATGTCTTCTCCCATCTTGGCACAACTAGGAGAAAGGTGCCTCTTGCCAGGTTCAAGTGCGCCAGTACTCTTGGGAAGAGATTCGGCGGCGGAAATACCCAGGCCAGCTCGTAATCCCAATGCTGACTGAATGCGTTGAGATAGGAGGCCGAGCAATCGGTTGAGTCTAGCGACACGTAGTTTGGCACCACATGGGCGGTGGCCGATGCGAAGAGGTCGATCTGAGGACGTCCCCATATTCGGAATATTTCCTCTGTCGCTGGTTCCAGGAGGTGCCATTCCGGGAGTGGTGTCCCCCGTGAGAGTCGGTCCGCAATCCCGTTGTATCTCCCTGGAATGTACTGCGCTGTCAGAGATATTTCCTGCTGGTCGATAAACTCTAGGAGGTCTCGAGTTATCTTCAGAAGGCCCAATGATCTTGTCCCCCCCTCCTTGTTGATGTAAGCCACTACTGTCTTGTTGTCTGTCTGCAGTAGGGTCTTCGTTCCTCTTAGCAGGTAAGCGTGATCCCTGATCACTGCGTAAACAGCGAAGGCTTCTTTCTGGTTGGAATGCCACCGCATCTGCTCTGGGGACCACTGGCCTGATATCGTCTTGTCGTCCACCTGGCCGCCCCAACCTGCGTCCGCTGCGTCTGTAGTCAGGAAGTGGGAGAAGGGGGCTTCGTGTATTGGGCAGGACTCCCCTACGGCCTCCAACCACCACTCTAGGTCTTGCCGAACCGCGGCAGGAAGCTCCACTTGTCTGGATGGCTCGTGCCTCTGCAGCTGGCGGCTGAATCTCTGCAGTCTTCGGCAATGCAAACGACCCCGAGGGGTGGCGAAGTTTGCGAAGTTGAGTCTCCCCAAGAGGCCTAGAACCTGCTTGGGGGAGCAACTGCCGGCCTCGATCGGGCGGCGCAGTACTTGGCGAAGGCCAGAGCACTTGCGGTCCGAGAGGGATTTCTGGTTGGCTTCCCAAGAGGCCTAGAACCTGCTTGGGGGAGCAACTGCCGGCCTCGATCGGGCGGCGCAGTACTTGGCGAAGGCCAGAGCACTTGCGGTCCGAGAGGGATTTCTGGTTGGCTTCGGTGTCCCAAGTTATGCCCAGAAACTCCAGCTTTTGGGTAGGTATAAGGACACACTTGTCGCGGTTGATGCACCAACCCAGATGCTGGAACAGATTGACCGTCTCTACTGCCTGGGTCGCTAGCAGGTCCCTTGACTGATTGGCCAGAAGGAAGTCGTCCAGGTAGACTACGGTCCTTATTCCTCTCTTCCGCAAGAGTCCCGCTAGCCAGTTTGACAGCGTTGCGAACATTCTCGGGGCTGATGACAGGCCAAAGGGCAGGCAGGTCATCTGGAGAAGTTCCCCTTGGTAGTACAGTCTCAGGAACTTTCGGTGCGATTCCGCTATTGGTAGGTGAAAGTATGCCTGGGTTAGGTCGATTTTCACCAACCAATCTTTGGGCTGGAGGAAGTCTGGGACCCGAAAGTGGTTGAACAGCTTGAAGGGTTTCGCCTCCACAAAGGCATTCAACGCCTTCAGGTTGAATATCGGCCTTAGGGAGTTGTCCGACTTCGGAGTTAGAAACAGATTTGAGATGAAGCTCGGAGAATGATCTGCTCTTTCCAGCACGCCTGACATCTTCAGGGCCGAATGTGACTCGACATGTCTCGAGACTCCTTCGTGCTGAAGCTGCTCAACAGCTGCCTGGTGGGGAAGACTAACGGAGGTTTGGCCACAAAGGGGATTCTCGCGCCCTTGAGGATTCTCAGCACTATAGGTGGTGCCCCGAACTCCTTCCACGCGCTTTGGAACCTCCTCAAGCGTCCTCCCCAGAACCGGTTGTTCAGCCTCGCGTCATCTTCTACCTCTGCGGCTACGGTCACCAGCGGGTTTTCGGCCGTGGTCTGCCTTCCGGTTAGGTCTCCCGTTCGGGTTCCCTGAGCCTCGCTCCCTGTGCCTCGGCTCCGGCAGAAAGGGCTTACGGGACTGGAGGTATCCCTGGTTCGGAGCTCGACGAGAAGTTGACGGCTGGGGCTGAGATGTTGACGGTTGGGCCAGGTTTCGGGTTGCGGGCGAGACCATCACCTTCTCCTGGCCCCACGTTCTTTAGGATATACGCCGATAGCTCTTCCCTATTGAACAAGTATCCCGAGCTTGGAGGGATTTTGGCCGCACCTTCTCGCACGAAAGGGTCTTTGAAGCCCTCCAATATGGCCTTTCGCCGGTTCAGTATACACTCCGCCCGTCTGCCGCACACAATCTGCAGGATGTCGTCCGAAATCTTATTGTACGGAGCATCGCTGGCGAACATCGACCGAATCCGCTCGTTCCTCTGGGCGAGCAAGGCGTTTGAAAGCGCGGCGAGCGATCTTTCCAGCAAGCCAGTATGGGTCGGCGCGTTATCGATCCTTCTCAAGTCGTCGTTCACCGACAATTCCACAAATGTGGGAGTCGCCGCGTAGGTTCTCTGCGTTTCCGCATAGCGAACGCCTGACCACTCGTCGGAATCGAAGTGTTGCAACTTCGAGATCTGTTCGATCCGCTTCGGGTCCGCTCTCGGTACTGGCGGCTCCTTCACGACCGTGCTGAGCCTGCCGAACTCCAGCGCACTCTTCGCCCCTCTGAGGCTCGGCGGCGGCTGAATAAAGGACGCACTCGCGTCCTCCACGCTGGGCTCGCTCGCGGCCACCCGTTCCGGCGCTGGCGGCGCTGTTGATGCAGGAGCCGCGCCGCCCGCCAACAAGGCCTCCGTCAGAGCAGTCACCTGTTTTAGCAGGTGGTCTACACGCGGGTCGTATGCTACGCGGCGTCTCTTTCGACTCGGTTCTTCGAAAGAAGATCCGTCATTCGAGGATACCGGCGAAGGAGCTTGCTCGTCCGCCATCTTGTTAACAAATCGTTTGACGAAATTCACGGGATTTACACTAAAATATCAACGTCCTGTCGCACTATGTTAAAAATTTGTACAGTCTAATGTTTGTTAACCTAGGGATCAAAAATTAAGGGGGTAGATTGCAATAGAAACACAAAAAAAATCACAACAAAAGTTGGCGTGTCTAGACGCGTGCAATTGGCGCGAAACAGCGACGTTATATGAAAGAAAAACCGTTGCGCCGACGCAACCGGAAACAGGGATACCAGCGGGAATAAATTGTGTCGCAAACAGGTAATCAGAGGGGGTAGGAACGCGTGTGAAAGTGCCGAAACAGCAGGCTGTTCTCTCATAATGGATTCCAGGCGTCGAGACGGAACACAAAATAATATAATATAATAATAATATTAAAATAAATAATAGTAATACACTCAACATTCAAACACCCAATATTACTTCCCCCCTCTTGTCCATATTAGCACTGCCCCACAAACCTATCCCTTCCCACCACTCCACTCCCACACCAGACCCGACAAGTAGTCATTAGTCTTTATTTGGTTAGTTTATTACTGAAGATGATGCAGTAAGCGTCAAAAACGTTATAATTAAAACTTTTTAATTATAGTGTTATAGTGAGAATAAACTAAGTTGTATTTTAATTTCTTAAAAAATATATTACAATGAACTTCCACAAAGTTTGTCACGATAATTTCGAAACATTATAATTCACTTATTGATTTAGCATACTGTCAATATTATATCAAAGCCTCTACTGAAATGAAAGAATAAACGTCTCCCTTGCATGTGGCGCTTTGAAACCTTATGATGGAATGGGTATTTATCGTCACACTATCAGAAAAACTTGAAAATTTTAAAATCAGATGAACATTTCCTACCTTTCGTCCGCATTGCACACTTTTGTCTCCAGTATCATAGGAAACGTCGTAGAACTTGTCTTGCTGGAAAAGGTAGTTTGCAGCTGCAGAATTTGCATTGTGAAGGATTCCCTTGTGGCGCACCAGGAATAGAGAACACTGAAGCGGGGCACCCAGCATCTTGTGAGGGTTCCAAGACATGGAGTCAGCTCTGAGAAGGAAATAGTACATAGAACATTAATTTTGTTTGAGTTCAGGATGTCCCCTTTTAATAATAGGTATCAAAGATTTGAATTTACTAAGTTAGTTCCATTTTTTTTTTGCACTCAATGTCAATGTTAAATTATTTAAAAAAAATTAAAATTGTACATACATTAGTATGAATGTTTTTGTAAAATGATCATATGTTTTCTTCTTCGTTTTGTATTATAAATAAATAATGTTTTTAAATAAAACAATATAATTATAATGAAGAACAATTTGAATAATACAACAATGGATATAAAAACCAGATTTGTCACGGCAAAACAAAAATCAAATCTTAAAATCACAAAGAAAGATGAACAAACTAATTTGTTAAAACCTAAATCTGAAGTGTAGCACTCCCAAAAGTAAAACCTGGACACTTAAACAGAGAGAGTCATAGGTTTTAGATGAAGAAACAATAAGTTGGACTGAAGGAGGACGTTCTGAAGAGAATTTGGACAGCAAGCTTAACTATAATAATCACTTTGAAAAAATTATAACAGCCAGTTATAAAAAATTGGGATATATATTAAGAATATGTAAAGATTTTAAAAACCCAAAAACTTTTGTAATTTTATTTTGTTCATTAATCAGAAGTACACTGGAGTTTGCCTCCGTTATTTGGAACCCACAATATCAAGTACATATAAAAAACATTGAACGTATTCAGCGTAAATTTTTAAAGCGATTAACCTTACCATTGCACCTTCTCTTCTCATTGACCCAAAAAATACAAAAGTCAGGCTGCAAAAAACTCGATTATCAGTAGAATCATAATTTTTTTCTTGCAGTACGAGAATTCCCTTGGCATAGACTTATTCGCAGACACAGAGTATATTCTTAAGCAAAAACATAAAATAATGAATTCATAGGCTTAAAAACAATGTACACATACACATAAACACATCATCTTTAAGTAAGTAATTTTATAGATATTATTATAAGCGATTAATAGTTGTATGGAGCAGATATTATTAAAATGTTTCAATATTTTTCTTTGTAAAACATTTTTATGCATTGTAAGCTTCAATTTGAATAAATAAATAAATAAAATATCCAAAAATATGTATTTAAATCCAGTCATACAGGGTTACTAATTTATAACATGCTGAATTCGAGATTTTATAGGAAACATAGCCTATACATTTATAGGAAAAATATAGATACCTACAATAGAAAATTCAGTATATTTCGAATTAGTAATCCTTGGTGACTGCATTCAAAACATTTTTATAATTTTTCAGATATTGCTGCCTTTGCTTTTGTACCCCACATATATACTATTTGTAGAAAATTGAAGAGCCTACGGATAAGTCACATTAATAGACACAATGCGTACCTCAAAAATATAATTGAAAGAAAAAATTAGGAAAAAATGCAGAGAGGAAGACCTAGATAAAAATATATACTCCAAATAATAAGTAAGGCGAATGCAGGAACCTACAGTATCCAGAATAGAGACACAGCAACCATTGCACTGACAGCACAGTTCTTAAATATGAAAGAAGAATTTTAATTGTACTAAAAGTAAATTATTTAAAATTTTAAAAGAATGTATTATTCTCTTACCTTTCAATTCCTTTTAAAACATTTCGATATTTATCAGAAAACTGAAGACTTCCTCCCCAGCAGGCCTAAAAAATAAAGTAGGTACATATCAAGGGTAGAAAGACAAAAGGGCGTTAGTGTTTATTTCGACCTTTACAGGAGAGCAAAAGAAAGTTGTGTCAATCTGATTCAGTCAATGTTTCTTTTATATTATTAATATAAACATATTATTAAATGATTTCCATATTCATTAATCCAAAACACATATGGAAATTGTTTAAAAATAAAAGAAATATTGACAAAATCTGATTGGAAAAACATTATTTTGCTCTCCTGCAAAGTTCGAAATAATCACTATCGTCCTTTTGGCTTTCTACCCTTGATATATATACATATTATTACATATCATAAACACCCAAATATTTTTTCATGCAATTTTTTTTGCACCAATTATTTGTTCTAACACGATTCCTAAAATTAATTTATAATTCAATGCATGATATATATCTTTATTAATGATGTCTCTGGGATAAAATCCACTATGTACTGTGTTCTGAAAAATTTGGATAAACTCAAAATATTCTAATTCATTTCATTTCAATATTTTGAACTGATAAAAACAATTTTTGTACACTTGCTTATTTACCATAACGCCATTTCTCCATGGGGGTAAGCAGAGACAACATTATTCTAGAGCGCCACATTATTCTCTCCTGACATACAACTCTCGCCTCATCTACATTATATCTACTCATATACATTTTCGCATGCAATCTCAACGTCTTTGAGGCTTCCAACGGGACCATCTTCCAGTATCTGGTTATTCTACATTTTCCGCTGTCACCCTCTCTTTCTGGCACCGTCAACATTTGCATTATATATACATATCTTTCTTACCATTCTTTCCTTATTCATTCACTCAACATGCCCAAACCACCTGAGCGACTCTTTTTTAATTCTATTAATTATGCTAAGATAAACTTTGCATTCATTACTAATTCTTCTCTCTATCATAAATGGATTTGCTACACATACAGCTGAGGGATTTCAGCTCCACCGCATTCAGTCTACTTTCGTTCCTCTTCTGCCAGCACCAGGCTTCACTTTCATACATCAGTGTTGGTACCAGAATTCCATCATGCACCACTAGTCTTGCCTCGGTATACATATTTCTATTAGAAATTATTGGATTCAAAGCACTGTTCACCCGTAGTCGCTCTCCCTTTGATATCTTTCTCAACCTTCCTCTTCTGTCGAACATACTTCTCAAGTATGTTCGACAGAAGGGGGAAGGTTCCTTGTTCTACTTGTTCCAAACATTCATTGTCTACTAGTATTTCACACGTTGTCTTACTTTCCTCCTTCTCGAATACATACCATCACGTTTGACTTATTTGCATTCATATGCCTTAGTTTAATTCATAAATATTTATCATTACTAACATATATCTAAATGTGGAGACCTGTAATTGGCCATCTATATTATATCAATGTTTTCTATGCTTCTTTGTTGTGCTGTTGGTCTTCCATGAGCATTAAATAAATTAAAATTAAATTAAATACTAAGGTCACTTTCCTTGCATAAATCATACTTCGCTGAAACATGAAATTTGTTTGTCTTACCTATTTTTTTCCTAATTATATTATGAATGTGTGAATAAATTTTGTAGACTTTCTTAACTGGGTTTTCATTATTACTTTTTTTACATGATTTGTAGAACTCCATACAGTTCTTTTTTCATCTTCCACAGTTTATTTAAGTTGGTTTTTGTAAATATAGTATGTACATATATATATATCTTTTTTGTAAACAGTTTTTCATTGGAATGTATCTACTGTGTAAAAAAAGAGTTGAGTGTACTTAGGTAAAAATTTATTTAACCGATTTGGAATGTGAGATACAATGTAACATACATCAACATGCATCCAAACTCTGAATTCCTTGCAAATGTCTGCGATATCTTCAAATGAGTCGAAAGCTCCAAGAACTGTTGTCCCAGCAGTGGCACTGACAGCCAATGGAAAAGAGCCGCGCTCCTTGACCTTAATTATAGAGGATCTCAACTCTTCTGATATCATACAGCCCCTGGCATCTGTACTAACTTTTATCAGATTGTTTGTACCGAGACCTAGCCAATGAGCGGCCTTCTGAATCGAATAGTGGCTCTGAAAAAAAAAAATTCCTTTATTAACGAAGACTAAATCACAAATTTACAAAATCACTCCTGTAAACAAACATTGATTATTATTATTATTAATAAAAATTATTGAAAGAACAAAAAATTGCTATCTCGATTGTTCAATTGAGTCAATCAAAAAAGTTGCTGGTAGGAAAGTTCATTGTTAAATTTGCCAAAAAGCACACAGAATTAAATTTACAAGGGGACCTGCGAAGAAAAATAGAGGGACGCTTGATGAACTATGTATATTCTTTTTGATTAATTATATTCACCATGTCCACCAGCTAAATCTTGTCACACAACAGAAGGTTCACAGATATTTGGTCTAATGACAAGAGGTATACAACAGTAGGCCTACGTGACAAAAGATCCATGGAACATTAGATCTAACAACATAATGATGACAAAAAATTCAAAATGTATTTATATGAATGAGTTTTAAATACATTAGTGAATTGATAATTGACAAAACCATTGAATATGCTCTCTTGCATATTCAATGGTTTTGAATACTGCCCATTACTAAGTAACTAAAAAAAAAGGAGCACGGAGCTGGTTGAATAAAAACAAAAAAGCCTTGGACTGGAAAGAGTTAAAATTCTTTTGCTATTTTGAATTACGTAATAACACAATAGTGTGTACAGAAGAGAAACCGGTGGGTATCTTAATCTCTCGCTTTCTTCACACACACTACATATAAAATATTCTTCCATTCTGAAAATTTTGTTTTTAGACTTACATCTTCAGAAGTGAAGACGACAAGATTCGGCAAGCTGGTGACTCCTTCTGATTTCACGCTGGGAAAAGCTTTGTACCTTGCCAGGATCAGTCCATACATATTAGCTAAACTGCCACCTGGGCAGAATATGCCGTCACCTCCCTCGAAGCCAAATAACTTAGAAGAACAACGAAGTACAGCTTGCTCAGCTAGAGTAAATACGGGTGCGACTTCAAAAGTGTACCTGTTAAATATGTTTTTTGAGAGTTTTATTCAAATAGGCTATTACACATATTATAGTAAAACCCTGTTAATTCGAACCCCGATAATTCGAAATTTTTAAAACCCACAAGTCTCAAGCCCCAAAATGCTAATTTCTTAGTTACTCCGATAATTCGAAAACCCCGGTAATTCGGTATTCAAAATAAGTTTTAGCACCTTGCGCAATAAATCAATATGTTTTAGTTTACATAATTCAATTTTTTTTTTAAATTTGATGAAACTAAAAAAATATATCAATTTTTTTCGCAAGTGAGAACAGATATGTCAATTTCGGATACTTAGTAATAGAAATGTGGCAGTCTTTGTATTGGCATAATAAATATTGAATTTTCGAAATGATTTTTTGAAATATACAAAAATGCAGACGTTTTTCACAAAATTAATGTTTTTTTTCATGAGCTTTATGATTTTTAGCTTTTTTAGATTTCGCAATCGCATCGCAATTTTTGATTCTTCGAAATAATTTTTAGTCCCTTCCAGCATAAATCAATACATTTTAGTTCATAATTTATTTTTTAAATTTGACGAAATTGAAAAAAGAAATTTAGATTTTTTCGCAAGTGAGAACAATAAATATATCAATATCGAGTATTTTAGTAATATCAATGTTGCGGTCTTCGTATTAGGATAATAAATATTGAATTTTCAATATGATTTCTTGAAATGTGCGAAAATACAGACGTTTTTCACAAAATTCATAACTATTTTCACAAGTTTTACGAATTTCGCAATTGTATTGCGATTTTTTTTTTGTACCTTAAATTTCGAATTAATGGGGTTCTGCATAATTCGAAATGTTTTTTTGAGTCCCTTGAATTTCGAATTAACGAGGTTTTACTGTATTATAAAACAAATAAATATGGTTTTACTGGAAAATGTTCAAAGACGAGCCACAAAATTTCTCTTGGGTCTTAAAAACCTGGAATATGCGGAAAGGATGAGAGTCTTGAAACTGCCCACTCTTCAGGGGCGACGAGCAAGAGGTGACCTCATTAAAACATTCAAAATTCTATCGGCTACAACAATATTCCTAATATGGCAGATATGTTTGCATTGAACACTAATGAGGGCCTTCAAGAACATCACCTAATCATCCGAGAACATCACCTAATGTTGAACAAGTCTCGGTTCTCATGTAACACAAGAAAGCATGCATTAATTAATAGTGTGGTCAATGTGTGGAACAGTTTGCCTGAGGGTGTTATGTTTGCAGCCAGTGTCAACCAATTTAAGAATAGGCTGGATATTCAAATAAGAGACAGAGATATGGACCTATCAGCTAAGCTGCCTGCCCATTATCAATAATAATAAAAGAATTTTACCTTCCATTAAAATTCCTATTTTGTTTCCCTCGACGCCTGGAATCCATTATGAGAGAACAGCCTGCTGTTTCGGCACTTAGACACGCGTTCCTACCCCCTCTGATTCCCTGTTTGCGACATAATTTATTCCCGCTGGTATCCCTGTTTCCGGTTATGTCGGCGTAACGGTTTTTCTTTCATATGACTCATAATGCACCAGGTAGGGATTACCTGGATTCCAGGCGTCGAGGGAAACAAAATAGGAATTTTAATGGAAGGTAAAATTCTTTTATTTTGTGTTCCGTCTCGACGCCTGGAATCCATTATGAGAGATCTGTTTGTTATCACCTGGTGACCTAGTGGTTCGACGTTATATGTGACTGCCTATATTGGCGTAAAGAGAGGCGCTAATGAGCTCTGGGGGCATTGTTGCTTGGGGTTATCTACTATCTCTCTTTGGTAGAATTTTCGGAAGGTGATTTCACTCTGCCAGTTTCCCCTTGACAAGATCTCCTCTATCGGGTAGTTTTTCAGCCAATTCAACGAAGCCACAGCAGAACGAACACTTCCTGGCGTTGCTTCCACTCCAGCCTCTCTTAGGATTGACTTGATCCAACCACCTATTATTGTCCGTGAAGCTGGCTTTACTTCACCTGCTGTCGTCACAAATAGTTCTTTCATGTCTGGCTTTCGTCTCGGCTGTGAGAGTGAGACCAGCTTTCGGATCCAAAACAAGGGGTTGATGTTCCTTTCATCCGATGCGCTCAACCTCCATCCCGATTGTTTGTGTCTTGCCGTGTCAGTCTTCGCTCCAAAGGCTGGCCATAGCGTGATGGAGTCTCCTTTGTCGATCAATCAGTCCGGGGTGACTCTGAGAAGTGTCAGATCTTGGACTCTTCGCCCAGATGCCATGATGAGTAGTATGGCCGTCCTCTTCGCCCAGATGCCATGATGAGTAGTATGGCCGTCCTCCTCCGGGTTTTCACGTAGCCACTCCACCACTACTCGGGGGTTCCAGATCGGGGGTCTCTCAGTGCATCCACCAGAAACCGAGATGGCTTTAAGGACGTGCCTGACGAGGAAGTTCGAGCTAATCTTATCTGCATCAAGAGCTGGGCCACAGAAGGATACGATTGCCGATTTGTGGCCCAATATTGTTCGAGGGGCTAGCCCTTCGTGGATGAACAGGTTGGCCAGATATCTTGCCACTGTTGCAGGGGGAGGGTTATGAGGTGGGACAAAATGCGTGGTACACCATCGCTGCCACCTATCCCAGGCCGGCTTGTAGGTGTTCAGCGTTGAGCCTCTCCAGCCAGATCTGAACAGCTGCTGTTCCTCCTGGCTCCAATCCGCTACAGCCTGTTCCCACCCACTGCTATTCTCCAAACTTCCAGTTGGAGGTCCGACACCCTCGGTGGGGGGAAACCCTGTCGACGTATCGATCAGGACGCTCTTCAGATCTCTTACGCTTATTGGCCCTCCCTTTGCTCGTTGTTTGAGATCGGCCCTCCAGAATGTCTTCTCCCATCTTGGCACAACTAGGAGAAAGGTGCCTCTTGCCAGGTTCAAGTGCGCCAGTACTCTTGGGACGAGATTCGGCGGCGGAAATACCCAGGCCAGCTCGTAATCCCAATGCTGACTGAATGCGTTGAGATAGGAGGCCGAGCAATCGGTTGAGTCTAGCGACACGTAGTTTGGCACCACATGGGCGGTGGCCGATGCGAAGAGGTCGATCTGAGGACGTCCCCATATTCGGAATATTTCCTCTGTCGCTGGTTCCAGGAGGTGCCATTCCGGGAGTGGTGTCCCCCGTGAGAGTCGGTCCGCAATCCCGTTGTATCTCCCTGGAATGTACTGCACTGTCAGAGATATTTCCTGCTGGTCGATAAACTCTAAGAGGTCTCGAGTTATCTTCAGAAGGCCCAATGATCTTGTCCCCCCCTCCTTGTTGATGTAAGCCACTACTGTCTTGTTGTCTGTCTGCAGTAGGGTCTTCGTTCCTCTTAGCAGGTAAGCGTGATCCCTGATCACTGCGTAAACAGCGAAGGCTTCTTTCTGGTTGGAATGCCACCGCATCTGCTCTGGGGACCACTGGCCTGATATCGTCTTGTCGTCCACCTGGCCGCCCCAACCTGCGTCCGCTGCGTCTGTAGTCAGGAAGGGGGAGAAGGGGGCTTCGTGTATTGGGCAGGACTCCCCTACGGCCTCCAACCACCACTCTAGGTCTTGCCGAACCGCGGCAGGAAGCTCCACTTGTCTGGATGGCTCGTGCCTCTGCAGCTGGCGGCTTAATCTCTGCAGTCTTCGGCAATGCAAACGACCCCGAGGGGTGGCGAAGTTTGCGAAGTTGAGTCTCCCCAAGAGGCCTAGAACCTGCTTGGGGGAGCAACTGCCGGCTTCGATCGGGCGGCGCAGTACTTGGCGAAGGCCAGAGCACTTGCGGTCCGAGAGGGATTTCTGGTTGGCTTCGGTGTCCCAAGTTATGCCCAGAAACTCCAGCTTTTGGGTAGGTATAAGGACACACTTGTCGCGGTTGATGCACCAACCCAGATGCTGGAACAGATTGACCGTCTCTACTGCCGGGGTCGCTAGCAGGTCCCTTGACTGATTGGCCAGAAGGAAGTCGTCCAGGTAGACTACGGTCCTTATTCCTCTCTTCCGCAAGAGTCCCGCTAGCCAGTTTGACAGCGTTGCGAACATTCTCGGGGCTGATGACAGGCCAAAGGGCAGGCAGGTCATCTGGAGAAGTTCCCCTTGGTAGTACAGTCTCAGGAACTTTCGGTGCGATTCCGCTATTGGTAGGTGAAAGTATGCCTGGGTTAGGTCGATTTTCACCAACCAATCTTTGGGCTGGAGGAAGTCTGGGACCCGAAAGTGGTTGAACAGCTTGAAGGGTTTCGCCTCCACAAAGGCATTCAACGCCTTCAGGTTGAACATCGGCCTTAGGGAGTTGTCCGACTTCGGAGTTAGAAACAGATTTGAGATGAAGCTCGGAGAATGATCTGCTCTTTCCAGCACGCCTGACATCTTCAGGGCCTGAATGTGACTCGACATGTCTCGAGACTCCTTCGTGCTGAAGCTGCTCAACAGCTGCCTGGTGGGGAAGACTAACGGAGGTTGGCCACAAAGGGGATTCTCGCGCCCTTGAGGATTCTCAGCACTATAGGTGGTGCCCCGAACTCCTTCCACGTGCTTTGGAACCTCCTCAAGCGTCCTCCCCAGAACTGGTTGTTCAGCCTCGCGTCATCTTCTACCTCTACGGCTACGCTCCCTGTGCCTCGGCTCCGGCAGAAAGGGCTTACGGGACTGGAGGTATCCCTGGTTCGGAGCTCGACGAGAAGTTGACGGCTGGGGCTGAGATGTTGACGGTTGGGCCAGGTTTCGGGTTGCGGGCGAGACCATCACCTTCTCCTGGCCCCCGTTCTTTAGGATATACGCCGATAGCTCTTCCCTATTGAACAAGTATCCCGAGCTGGGAGGGATTTTGGCCGCACCTTCTCGCACGAAAGGGTCTTTGAAGCCCTCCAATATGGCCTTTCTCCGGTTCAGTATACACTCTGCCCGTCTGCCGCACACAATCTGCAGGATGTCGTCCGAAATCTTATTGTACGGAGCATCGCTGGTGAACACCGACTGAATCCGCTCGAAGAGAGCCGAAGCGGACAGATCCGTGCCGGGTTCGGATGCCCAATTCACCAGCGATTGCATCCCGTCTCTCAGGGTCTCTCTCTGGGCGAGCAAGGCGGTTGAAAGCGCGGCGAGCGATCTTTCCAGCAAGCCAGTATGGGTCGGCGCGTTATCGACCCTTCTCAAGTCGTCGTTCACCGACAATTCCACAAATGTGGGAGTCGCCGCGTAGGTTCTCTGCGTTTCCGCATAGCGAACGCCTGACCACTCGTCGGAATCGAAGTGTTGCAACTTCGAGATCTGTTCGATCCGCTTCGGGTCCGCTCTCGGTACTGGCGGCTCCTTCACGACCGTGCTGAGCTTGCCGAACTCCAGCGTATTCTTCGCCCTTCTGAGGCTCGGCGGCGGCTGAATAAAGGACGCATTCGCGTCCTCCACGCTGGGCTCGCTCGCGGCCACGTGTTCCGGCGTTGGCGGCGTTGTTGAGGCAGGAGCCGCGCCGCCCGCTAACAAGGCCTCCGTCAGAGCAGTCACCTGTTTTAGCAGGTGGTCTACACGCGGGTCGTATGCTACGCGGCGTCTCTTTCGACTCGGTTCTTCGAAAGAAGATCCGTCATTCGAGGATACCGGCGAAGGAGCTTGCTCGTCCGCCATCTTGTTAACAAATCGTTTGACGAAATTCACGGGATTTACACTAAAATATCAACGTCCTGTCGCACTATGTTAAAAATTTGTATAGTCTAATGTTTGTTAACCTAGGGATCAAAAATTAAGGGGGTAGGTTGCAATAGAAACACAAAAAAATCACAACAAAAAATGGCGTGTCTAGACGCGTGCAAATGGCGCGAAACAACGACGTTATATGAAAGTAAAACCGTTACGCCGACGTAACCGGAAACAGGGATACCAGCGGGAATAAATTATGTCGCAAACAGGGAATCAGAGGGGGTAGGAACGCGTGTCTAAGTGCCGAAACAGCAGGCTGTTCTCTCATAATGGATTTCAGGCGTCGAGACGGAACACAAAATATAAAAATATTTTGAATGCAGTCACAGAGGATTACTAATTTAAAATGTGCTGAATTCTAGATTTTATTTATCGATCCCTTCCAAATTCATGTTTCCTGTAAAATCTCGAATTCATTACATTATAAATTAGTAATCCTCGATGACTGTATTAATTTTTTTTAATGTGCTGCCTTTGCTTTCATACCTCACATATCACATTCCACTAATCAATTGACTTATAACTGTAGTAAAAATTTGAGTTTACAAAAAACAAGGTTTTAATTTCACAATAATTTATTCTTAATAATATATTACTATTGTATACAGTTACTGAATAAATATTGTACAATTTAAATTACTTACAATATGTAAGATGAATACATTTCGAATAGTATTTATTAGCGTAAGGAAAAATCACTCGATCTAAGTTGAAAGAAGAAAAACCACTCAATCAAAACATTAATCTTTTGTTTTTCAATAAATTATGATTGTATAATTTAAAAATATTAAGTAATAAATACAGGACCAAATTTTTTCTTGAAAAACAAATCATTAATAGCTTATACAAATTCCGCTATACTTCATTTTAAAAATAAATATGATTTTAAGTAATATTTAAGGATTCTTAAACTGAAAATCAAGTGTGTGTGTGCTTGTGATGCAATATTTTTATTCGTCACATTCAAAAAATTAATATGATAGCAAAATCATTCTTGAAAATTCATATTAATAAAAAATATTAATTTTTAAATTGAAAAATGCGACAGCATCACTATGAGAGGTATTAAAAAAAATTAATGCAATAAATACACCCCAGGGTTAAAATTAGTGTTGGTCCCAAATTAAACGGTAACTAGAAATAATATTATTCTGAATAAAAATGAGTAGGTACATCTTTTGCATAATGAAAATGTTTTAAATAACTATCTCTGAAGTTTTTCCATTATATTTTATGGAGAAATGTAATGGCATTTTGTGAGTGTAAAATTGACTAATTAATTAATCATAAATATGTCTGTGATACAAAATGAGTTATATCAGCTAACTCGTACAGCTGCTCATTCAATTATTCTTGAATAAATGCGCAAGAATATATCATTATTATTTTAAAAGGGAGAAAGTATACATTTATGGTAATATTTACAAGTAGCTTCTATAGTATTATTACTAACAGCTGCAACAAAGGGAATTCAAAAAAGTTGCCGATATCACTAAACTGTTACAGGCTTCCATGACATTGTATTTTTTGCTTTGGAATCAAATATTAGGCTCTGAGTAAATGGAAATGTTAATACTTAATACAAGAACAATCTACATACTAATTAAAACAAACATTTAAATTTAACCTACCGTACTTGTGCTGGAAATTTATTATTTTACAAAAGCACTACACATATTTACTTACGTATAAAGTTATTATGTACCATAACAAATATTTCAATAATATTTGGCCTTAATACTTATTTTTAAAAGGACTAGTTCATTGAAAATCAAATGTAAATCATTATGCCGTTAAAAAATCCAAGAAATTATTCCTATAGGTACACGCATTTATTGTGAACTAAAACAAACATAAAAGAATTAAAATTTACAAGAAAACGTTGATAGACATTGACAAGTTCGGGCGGCAAAAATATTAAATTAAGATAACACAAGAAATGCAAAAATGGAAGACAACTTCCTTGCAATAATGGCTACATCTTTACATTTAATTTATAAATAATTATTTTCATAAGAATACTTGAAATTCATTAACAAAAACAGTAATTTTCTCTATCCATAGTGAGATGAATACATAAACATATAAACAATCAACATATTGTAATAGTGTATCGAGGGTAAATAATTAAGAATACCTACTCGTAAGTAAACATTTTTTCAAGATTTTTTTTTTTAATAATATTTTGATTAATGGCAATTTAAATAAAATAATAACAATAAAATTGTCTATATATAAGTTTATCAGCACACAAAGTTTTAGAGCATATTTAATCAGACTTGGCAGACATCATCCTGACTAAATACTTTCGGTTTGCACTGCATAAAATGACCACTTTTCAATTCAAATTTTAATGATTAGTGAGTATCAATTCATTTTTAGTACCTACTCATTAAATGACAGGTGGGAAATAAAAATAGCCTCTTGTTTGAGCAATAATAATGTATCTCATTTATGGGATTGCACTGCATGGCGAAGATACTGCAAACTATTTAAACATTATTTTAATTTAAACTAAATTGAACTTTATAATGCACACACGTTGAGTTAATTTAACATGACTTTAGTTTTGAGAAGAGCAGTCCCCTCATCATCAGGTGTAATTTATAATACCTGATGATGAGGTGACTGCTCCTCTCGAAACTATAGTCGTGTTAAATTAACTCAACGTGTGTGCATTACAAAGTTCAATTTAGTTTAAATTAAAATAATCATGTCGCACCACAAAGTATTCCATATCAGCCATAGCAATTAATAATATTTAAGCATTGATTTGAAAATGTGGCAAACCTCCTAGAAAAAGGTAGAAAAATCAATATTTTGACCGTGTCTATGAAAATGAATCTTTATCTGCATGATAAAATGCAGTCTCTCATGGTCCAGTTTTTTACGACTATTCTTGCATGGGACTGGTCATTAAAAAAACAATTGCTGAACATGTTCACAGAATCACTTAGTTTTTACTTGCGGTTGTGTTGCTTTTATGTCTGACAAATGAAAATCATGTTATTATTTATACAGTCTGTCTTCATCTTCTTGAAATAAAAATTTAAGTAACTCAATGGTAACCAATAAAAATTGTTATGATGTCAATTTAAATTTATTGTTAATGGATTCAATTCGATCTCGAAATATGCCTCTCTATCTATCTCTCTAAAGGGATTGTTAAGCACATATTTTTTATAAATCCTGAATAGCTTTTTGTGGCTTTAGAGGTGAATATTTAAAAAAAAATACAACTTGGAAACTAAAGCTGATCTTGAATGACTGAGATTCTTGTAAATTCAAATT